>PVJX010022647.1:0-30317 GCA_004027295.1 Dolichotis patagonum
AAAAACTGTTAATGTTTTTAAAAGATTATTTATTTTAATATAGGATTAAAGTGAAGTAAATTTGAATAATCATTTTTAAAAGTTAGACAAGTAATCAGTAACTATATAAAAGTATAATGAATGCATCTGTGAATGAAAGATGTGGATTTACATTTCATAAAAAAATGCAGTGTTCAAATATGAAAATTAAATGACCTCCTAAGTATTCATGGCTATGTTCTCTAACAAGAGGAGAAACTACATATGGATGGTCCTCAATGAGGTTAGCACAGACTCTCCTGTTAGAAGGAATACCTCTGTCTAAACATGAATGGATAGCTATGCACTTTTAAACTGTGTTTGACAAGAACTACAGGAATAAACTTGCTCAACATTCTAAAAATCTAAGTGCACTCTGAATTTACCAGGAAATATTTACTCAAATATGTTATGGTTCATTCATTGTTAATAAAACTATGAAAAAAGACAAAGTAAAATCTTTGATAGTTTTATTTTTTTTATCTAGACAAAAATATTTTGTTACTAAATATGACATGCTTTTGATTTTTATTCTTAGGTTATAACTAATGTTTGATTTTGTAAATTTTGTTTTGCAAAACAAAAAAGAAAGTAACAAGTTATAAATAATTTCAGACAAATAAAATGAAATAAGCTATAATGAAAATAACAGAAATAAAAATGACATTTATTATTAGATATACATAAATGAGAATAAATTACATCAGCTTTAATTTGATCTAGTATTTGCATTCATGAATAAGGTTATAATAGAGATGGACAAAATTTGAAATGTGTTAATGTTATCGTTGATAAAGAAAGGTCTTTATAGCCCTCCCTTCCTACTGCTCATATTTCAGCTTACATGAATATTAAGAATCTAATAACCATTTCTCATGCATTGTATGTCAGATAATGATTGACACAGATTAATCTGTTCTCAGATAAATCACATTCAATTTGAAAAGTATTTTTTATTATTTTAGGAAATATGAAATGTGCTAAGACTAAGAAGAGCAAGGTTCACACTGCACCTAAGAACTCAGAGTGACAATTAGATGAATATTCCTTTACTTCCATGACCAAATAATTTCAAACATTTTATCGGTTTTTTTGGGATAATTAATCTTATCAAATTAGTACTTTTGTTCAAGTCTACTTATCTGAGAAAAAAATTTTACTTATCACTTGCTCTTGATAATAAATGAAATGACATAAATAATTTAAGATTTTCTCTCACTGGATATCTAGATTCAATTCTAGAGGCCATAATTCTCTGAAACATAGACCATAGAATATAAGGTAATATTTGAGGAACACATGAGTAAAGGAGAAGTAAAATTTTAATGAACATGTTAAGAAATAATTTCTGTATTCAGTTCTTTAAATCAAACCCAAACAATCAAAGTCATTTCTATGGGGTACCTATTTCTTTTTTCCAAGTGTTTATCATAAAGAAATCAACACATATTAGTTTAAATTTCCAGAAGCCACTTAAAATATACATAAGATTTATGAATAAATTCATCAGCTAGTTTTGAGGTAAGCAAATACTATATAGTATTTTCATTTTTCTAAAACCCATTATATATATATATATATATATATATATATATATATATATGCTCTAAGATAGTATTTGGGGATGTATTATTTTTAGGACTTTGGGGGATTTTTTTTTTAAAGCACAGTTTTTCAAGGAATATATCTTTATTTGTAAAGCTTTGAGATTTGAAGTTAGAAAGCATTTTTGTCTGAAGAGAATCCACTTAAAGTAGTGGACATTATATTTTATAACTTAAAAATAAGTATTTTTAACAAAAACTTCATGAATAAAATATTCATCCAACAATACTATTGAAATTATTAGTTGGTATAATCACTGGAGTCACAAACTATGCAAAGTTCCTAATAATAGCCTTATCTAAGGAAATGTGTTTATTTAACAATTTGACTAGTATTTAACACAGTTCATTATGTGCTTTTGCATGTTTTGAATAATATGACTAATAATCCTAAAATATAGCCTTGGGCATAGTGCACTATATTAAAGTCTTGGTACTCTAAATAACTTAGGATATTGCACTCTACTGTAAATAGTAATCTTAAAGAAAATTAATGAGGCAGTTAGAGATACAAAGCAGAGCATAGATAAATAAGTCACTCTAAATAAAAGTCATGCCCTCAGTGAGGTCTGATTTAATTTCTGGTCTTTTTAGCACCCACTGTACCATAAAAAATCTCTATACAATATAGAAATATATTGACATGCCTATTTAATCTAATCAAAAGCAATTAAACATTATGCAATAATATTATCCCGATAATTGATCACTAACAATTTTGTTTTCATAGTGATAATGAGTCACTTACATCTCCATTGTATCTACCTGCATTTCATCTGGCTGTATGGTGATTTTAATTGTCTCATTGTGACACTTCCAATGAAATATGATTATTCTATTTCTTTTTGAATGCTCTGTGTGCAGCATAGTATCTACATATACAAAGCAATTTGTATTTTGAGTAAATGTATTTTAAACAGGCTGATTTTGCAACCCAGGTTGATGTGGTTGTATGAAATATGTTTCAGAATATTTCAATAATATGGACACTAATGATATTTTAGAATTAGGCTATTATTCTCTTCTATTGTGTGGTGCTTGTGGCATCAGGAGATAACACTATTCATTTACAATTGATCAATGTATTTAGGGGATAGCAGAAGAGATTATTGAAACAATTAACAAAACAGCAACAAAATAGAGACACACCATGTCCTTTCACAGCTCATAGAGGTTTCGATGAAAATTTTAGTCAGAATATTTTAGTCAGAAAAAATGAAAGTATTAAAGTATTGTTACTTTAATTTTAAAAGCAAAAGTTACAAAAGAATCTAGATTCAAAAGTAGTAATGAAAATAAAAGACAAGTGGAATATCCACGTCACACAGTATTAAATGAGTGCTGATAAGTAAAGGAACCACAATTTGAAAGTAGTTTCCTTTGTAAGGCTGCATTGATCTCTCCTGTATTTTTTGCAACTCAGGCAATATTTCCACTTGCTACAAGTAGTTGTACAAAGTATCGCCACATTAATTTATTTTTCCCTTGAAAACTTTTGGTTTAAATGTTAAATAGTATTAAGCAATTTGATTTCTAAAACATTCAAATGTTTTTAGCATTTCTCTATAGTTTTTCTTCTACTTGTTCTTAGAAGTGCCACTTTACATACTTTAATTTTTTTTTTTTTTTTTGCTGTTGTTTTTGAAAGAGTCTCACGGAGTAATTCAGGCTGTCCTTGAACTCTATGTACCACAGGACAGCCTCAAATTCCTGAGGTCTTCTTGCCTCAGCTTCTGGAGTGCAAGGGTTACAGACATGCGTTACTATACCAAGGTAATTATTTTAGGTATGTTTTCAAGTATATATTTGCCTTCCTACATTTTGCTAAGTAATGTTTCTTCTAATTCATGTATTCAGCACTTTAAATGTTGATTTCTAAATATTGAATGTCAGGATTTGAAAATGTTTGTTAGTATTTAGGAAAGAAACTGATTTTCATATTCATAGTTGTTTGAATATTATACCCTTGCTCTGAATTTATAACTGATTTGTTGGGTTGGTACTAAAAATTAGAAATAAAAACTTCTGCAATTTTAATGTAAGCAATCTATAAAACAGCATAGATACAATCTTAAAGCTCTCAAAATTATTCTTGAGTCTATTAAATAATTTTATAGATAAATTGACACCATCATAAAAATTTTAAACTTGCAAAACAACGAAGAACCACCTCTATTTCTAATTATTAATCCAGTTTTAAAGCCCCATATCATATCTCTGTTGGTTGTATGTAATTTTTTTGCTATCAGTTTGTTAAAGATAAATGTGTAGCATGTGATAGAATTGAGTCTATAGTTTTTCTTTCTATTGGCTTTATAAATTTTTTGAAAAGTATTCTTTTTTCTAGATGAGGCAACAAATATGATGGTATTATTTTTAAAGATTTAGTAGAATTTATAAGTAAAACCTATTATGTCTCCAAATTTTGCTTGATTCACTTTATTGAAAGATTTAACATAATAGTCTTCAGTCAAGTATTATATTTGTCTACCACTGTTCAAAAATTACTAATACAAAATTTCCTATCTGCATACCAAGCTACAGTTCATAATGAACTATTGTAAAATAAAAGAACAAAACTCTTAAATTTCTGAGTGTGTGAGATTTCTCAACAAGTGTTGTAATCATTACTTGTCACTGTAATCATTAACTATATTCTGACTTCTATCTTTCAGTATAAATATAGACTTCATAGCAAGATACAATTAGATAAATAAATCCATAGCTAAATATCCTTAGGTTGAAGAAAAGTTGAAGTAAAAGTAAAAGAATTCCTATATACCTTCTTTTCCTCTGCTATACTCATAAAATTTCACCTATTATTAATATCTTAACACTGGTGTGGTAAATTTTGTTACAATTTACAAACCACCATTGACATTATCATTAACTAAAATCTGTAGTTTTTATTAGGTTTAATTTCTAGGTTGTAGTTGTATGTGTAGTTCTTGGCACATGCATAATGCCATATCTCTAGCTTTATAGTGCCATCTCCTACAGAATAACTTCATTTTTTTAACTATCACCTTTCCTTCTCATATTCATATTATCCTTCCTCTCCCAGAGTTCTGAAAACCACTGATGTTTTAATATTTGTTTAGTGATTTGATACAAGAACTCCATGAAATTATTATTATTGTTTTTATTACAACTTTCACGTCTATATACTTGACAAGCAACATGCTAAATATCAGGCAGATAATAAACAGAAAAATCAGAATTTCAAAATAAGATTTCCAGGTGCTAAACTCATCACTGTGTCACACATACATATATATGCATTGCAAGTGACAGCTCAGAATTATTTTTTAAAATTTTACTAAAATTTTTTCTTATCTCTTGGTTTTAACAACAAAAGATCATGAAAAGAGAGAAGACTGGGATGAAACAGTACAACATGAATAAAACATTAACTTTTATAATTTTGCAATGTGTATTTATTTTTTGCACAGCTGTCCCATAGACTTACTGAAAGGCTGGAACCCAGAGGCAAAAATGACTGAATGTTTCTTTCTACTCTCACCCAGCACCTCTCATATTCACAGCATTAGCAGTCAGATGCTAAAATTTCCCATGAGTCCTTGTTTTCACCTCCTGTGCTGCGTTTGCCTTTCCCCAGAGATTCCTTCTTCATCTGATCATGAACCTTGTGCAGATCCTTAATTGTCATCAACAACTTTTAGATGGAAGTCAGGTGTGCTACTGAGGTGAACTTAACACTATACCTAGGTCATTTTAAACACTCGACAAAGGAAAGGCATTACTAGCGCTGTCCATTTTTATAGGAAAAATATTCTTGCAGAGAATGTAGTATATATTCTTATGAAGCATTATAGTTGGGATATTAAATCATAGAATCATGTGAAAGTTATGATGCTGCATACATAAATTCCTAGTTTTACAGATTTCTAATCCATGAGGTACCTTTACACTTACTTTTGAATTAATAGAAATTACTTTTAAAAATCTGCTCTGATCCTGGAGTCTTCAAATTGACTTTCAAACAAGTGGAAATGTCTAAAAGAGAGATAGATAAGTTTAAAGGATCACTCTAGTTGCTGTTTCACACAAAGAGACTCTAGAGTCACATTATAGTTCTGACTGCTTGATAATTTTTGCTTTTCATATATCTATTTACCTGAACTTTAATAAGTCATACAATTGTTTGAATTGTTAGTGTCATGAGTTACCATTTTGTTTTAGGTAAATCAACTGCTGGAGATTAGCTACAAATTAAAACATTATTCCTTAAGGCATATTCTGATTGTTATTTTTATTAAGAATATTGTTTTTCAGGTTGTCTGAATTTATTTTCTCAGTACAGATTCAGCGATGTCTCTGTCATGTAGAATTTAAGATGTCTTTACTGCCAATTAATGCTGTGACTTTTCTCCAGGCCACTCTAGAATTATTTTAGTTTTGAGACTTTAATACATTTCCATGTTTGTCCACTTTTATATCTATTGAGAATATTTTTGGACTAATACTATTTTATTTTTTTATCCAGGATAAATAAAATATCCAGGATATTTTATTTTATTTTATTTTTTATCCAAGATACCTGTATACCTGAATTTTGTTCTTATATCTCATATGACTCTTAAAGTTTATTTTATTATTTTATATTAATATAAGCAATGTTCACGTTATATTTATCTTACTTAAAGTCTTCAACTTGATTTCAAAGTAATGTTCTGATATTGCATAGACCACAATATTCAAATTCACTAGAGATTTTCCCTCAAAAAAGATTAGATTTTATTAGCAAAACAAACAGCAAAAAACTACATGAGAAATTTGACTTGTTCTTAGTTGTTTGCTTATGCCCATGTCTGGAACTATGAGTTACTACCTTGAAGATGACAATATTCAATGTATTAACTCTTGATATTTTCCTATCGATGTGTCCTTAAATTGTTTTACATTTTTTCATAAAATAAAAAAATACAATAAATATAAGAGGCAGGCAAACAACCAAATAAGACAAACAATCTCACATATGATATACATATACAGTAAAATTCCAAGCCAGTTAAAAAGTTTTTTTAAATAATTGCTTTTTTATGTTGGAAATGTAATCTTTTAGTTACTTACTCCTTAATTATTATTGGATTTATTCCAGAGAAACATAGGTCTAATTCTCACATTATAGTTCTATTTTTTTCTTAAGACAATGAACATAATCACAAAAATAATAAATACATAATACAGGCAATAAGTGTAAATAGCTCACAGAAGTGGTCTCCATAGCACAGAACAATCAGCAGCTTGAAGTACATGGTAATTTATGCATCTTTGATCACAATTTACCAGTAAAAATAAGAAAATAACACTTTAAGTTTCAAGACTAATTGCTGATCATGTTATTTTTGTGAATTTTGGTGTTTCATTAAGAATATACACCTGATTTGAAGACAGAAAAGAATATGATAATTCATTTTGTATATTACGATTCTCTCCCATCACATAACAATGAAACCTGAGGGAAGCCGATGGAGTGAGCAATGGCCAATTGATAATGGAATTTTTTTTAAAATTCAGCTTCCAGTTTCATGGAGAAGCACTGGGGGAAAGAAAATTGTGCAATAAAGGAACTCCTTGAATACAAATGGAGTTTTAAATTGACTGCTTGTTCATTTCTCTATAAATATACTATCCTGCACAAAACTGGTTGCCTCAGGCAATGAAAAAGGAAGAACAAAATGTTTCCCAAGGGAACTACCAGGAGAACTCTTCAGAACAAAAAGCTCTGCAAAACAAGAAGTTTCTCCTCCTTAGGACAAACCAGAGGGCCCTATGAGACTGCTTTCTACCATATCCAAAGAGCTTAGTGAATGTAGGAATGGAAGGTTTGCTAGTTTATTAAGATTATTCACTTATAAAAATAAAACTTGTGAGTACTCCAAGCAGTCATGGAAGAAGGAATGTGAACAATAGGCAAACTCTTCTTGCAAACAGGAAATGAAGAAACTAACCTTGATATCTAGACAGCACGAAGATATTGAAGAGGATGAAAATTATAGAGTCAATACTCATAATGTTGATTTAAAAATCCTAAAGTAAATATTGACGAAGGATAACTGTCTGTTAGTTTGTCTGTCCTTTTTCCTACTGAAGGAAATAGCTGCCAATGTAGTTTGCTTTTGAGATATGCAATGCAAAAATACCAAACAATATATTCACCATGTTAAGATAATAAACAATAAAAAACATATGTTATCTATTGAAATATTTCTAATGGAAAAGCTGCAGACATATTATTTCACGTAGTTCACTTCTCATTCAGCATTCTTAAAAGCTGAAAAAATATGTATTTTAATCTTAATAAACACTTATTTAAAAACAGTGTTAAATAAACAAAATTATCCAGAGGAAATAGATGCAGTAATAAATGCCTGAAATATCACAGCATTCCTTTTGAGCTATGAAGCTGAACAGAAATTCTGAATTAGAAACCCAAACCAAAATTGTGGTTTCATACTATCTGTAAAATGAGACAAGCAAAGTTTATAATTTACTATTTTTAAATGAGAAAAATATAAATAAAATTCTAAGAAATTTGGACAAGTTTATCATGTGGTTATGAATCTATGTGTATTTTCCAGTTAATTATTTGTCTGTCTTTATTTGAATTTATATTGTAATAAAAATTTGGAAATAAAATGTTAATATGGCATTAAAATGAATGCTAAGTAACAAAAGCAGGTTTAAACTATGAAGGATGTGCAAAATCTCCAAAAAGAGTAACAATGAAAGATCACTCAACCTTATCTAATGTAGAATGGTAGAGACACAGTGTGCCAGTGCGTTAGGAGACTCAGCATGATACACAGTGTTACTTCCTTAGTCCACGCAGCCCCACATTATAATTGCACTATCATGTTTCCAATGAGAAAAACTGACAAGGTTATTGTTAAATGCGTATATAGAATATAATAGGACAATGCTCGATAATCTTGATCTGTAATCAAGACTTGGAAAAAATAACACTATAGTGCATTGATCCACTAAAAAGTTTTATTTTAAGTAATAAAATATGTTAAAAAAAATCAAACAGGCTCATGAAACAGAAGAATCCAGAGAAAGACTGACAGGAATTCCTTCACTGAATTTATGAAATGTTGACTATGAAGAAAGAATAGGCTTTATAAAATGATACCAGGGCGAATTTGGTGTACGTGTGTTAACATTACCTATATTTCATAGTGGGTAAGAATCCATTCCACATGAAGTATAAATACGAAGTTAAAAAATAAAGCAGTACATCTTCTAAAAATATAATGTCTTCATAACCTATGGCTAGCAAAATGATTTTAACAGGTCCTAATGATATTAACCATATAAGCAAAAAATGGCGAATATCTTCTGGAAATAAATATTCCACCCTGAATCATTTTGCTATTGGTCTCACAGGCAAGACAACTTGTTTAACCAATAATGAAAGACAAAACCTTCAATAAATAAACTTATCCTGGGAGGGGGTCTGCATCTTAAAGCAACATAACCTAATTTCTATCCACTCTTATCATGCTGAAAAACTGAGTCCTTAACTCCTGACATTGCCAAAATAAGGATGAAGCTATCTGAGTTGAATTGAATATTGTCTGTCTTATACAGTCCACTGATTCTTACTCATATTTTTAGTTATAAATTGTTAACTATATTTTCTCTCCCATATTTTGCTCCATTTACAGAACACAAGCAAAAGAACAGATACCAAGATGTTGATTATTTGTGTCATTAAATGTAATGTGCATTATTGTTTTAAAGGCAATGTTTTAACTTACTAAATATTGCAGTACAAACTTTTCCATAAGTATGTAAAATTTAACTACTCTTTTCTTTCCTTCTTTCCCTGAAATGTGAAGTTCATGAAAGGGGTTAACAGGTGATTTTCCAGTAACTAGTCACAGTAACCTCAAGGGTGGTTTTCCATGGTCAAACAATTGAATAGAAAATGACTTGAGCTTATATCATGGATAAAAAAATAAATGTATTATTATAAGCTGGAAACATACAGCTTCATTATTGGAATCTACACAGATACATCCCCGAAACATCTGGTGTTAATTAATGGAAACTCCCTCCAGTTATTAACACTTTGTATAGTATACATAGTCATCTCCTGGCATAGAAAGAGAAGTATTCCAAGGTACGCATGTCTGAGACTTACATATAGCAGCGACTGGTATGGAAAGCTAAGCAGTTTAGAGAGAGAGACTTGGGCAAAAAAACTGTTTTACAGGGAGGGAAATGTAAGTAATACCACTGGTCTATTGGTACATGATAGATAATGGCCTTTTCTTTTTCTTCTGTTTGAGATTGTTTCTTAAATAATACTCCTTACATGTTCAATCTATCAGCTGCAATGACTATATATAAGTTTTCAGCACTTGATATTTTTAGTAAATTGAACAATGGCCTCCAAATATATATCCATTTAATGAATGTAAATATATATATTCACTAAAGCAATTTTAGTGAGGACATTTACAGTTGCAGAATAAATAATGTGATGTCTCAGAATGTTGAGAAGTATAATGCATTTTCTCAGTTACGTAATTGTGATTTTAAATTATTGCTATTTTAAGCTGCATTACAGTAATATTTGATGAATAGTATATTATTCAGTGCAAGGTTTTTAGCAGATATAATTAATGATTTTGAGATGACAAAGGCTTTAACAATAAAGGTACACTTCTAAGAGACAAAAGAAGAGAAGATATAGACAGAAGGCCATGTGAACACAGGCTGAGATGAGAGTGGTAATACTAGATACTAAGCAACACAGAGTCACCAGAAACTGAAACAGAAATGAGTGGAATGGCCTTTTCAGCCTCAACTTGGTACCAGGGAGCTGAGAAGTGTGGTTATGACTCTGGCTTCCAGAACTATAAGAAAGTAAGCTTCTATTGTCTTACCATATCCAGTTTTTCATGATCTATAGTAACAGCCATAGGAAACTAGTACACACAGTTCAGTTATCACTAGGATGACTCTACTTTCTTAAAATTCATATAAATAAGTAGAAATTTATTTATAATTTAATTGATCAAAATACTTTAATTAATAATGACATTCTTAAAAGCAATATATTTGTGTCTTAAAAAACTTTTATAATGTCTATATTTTTCCTCTCTAGTCTCTGCTATCTAATTCCCAAAGGTTTAAATATATGTCAATTTATGGATGAAAAGGTAACATGAATACTTGAAGGCATCTGTTAAAAAGCAATAAAATGGGTGTATGAAATACAAGAGAAAAAATATATTGCAACTTCAGTCCCTAATGAATGTCATTGAACATAAACTTGTAATTTTAACATTGTGATGTTTTCCCAGAACTATCTGAGCATTAAGTAAATCCATCATTTATTTATTCACTAAACCATTGTTTATATGTTTTTTAAAAAGTGCAAATTAGCCAAAACTGATGGAAGCTATAATAGATCCTTTGCAAAGAAAAAATTATATACAGGAAAAAGCACTTATTATGCATGCCTACTATTTGGACCAAAAGGATGGGCATATTGTAGAACATTTTTGGTGAGGACATTTACAGTTGCAGAATAAATAATATGATGTCTTAGAATGTTAAGAAGTATAATGCATTTTCTCAGTTTCATAATTGTGATTCTAAATTATTGCTCTTTTAAGCTGCATTGCAATAATGATGAGCTGGGAAAATAATTACACAATTTAAATGAGTTTAAAAAGTAGACAATGATGCCCAGACACTGCGCTTCCAGTAGTGCATTACAATCCACATTTAAAATTCATTGAAGTAAATATTGACTGTAAATGCTTTGTTAAAATTCTACACGGGCTTTCAACTATCTTCCTTATGTTTAGAGATGGCATATCCTCCAAATTGCCCTCAAAGTTACTCTTGAATATTTCTTTCATACCAAGGAAAACATGCCAAAGATAAGATGCCAAATTATTCTGTGCCACTGGTTTTACTTGAAAATTTTAAGAAGAATACAGTAAATATTAGTAAAGGAGGAAAGAATATGTCACCTCATTTGAGAATGTTCTTATAACAGAACTGTGCATACATATCCTGAGCTGTACGTGAGTGGATGAAAAGTCTTTTACCTTACTATTCAAATTTACCATTTTCCTTTTTAATACTTTCCTTGTCAATTAACTCATCAACAGCCAATCTAAGTAACAACTCAGATACAAAGGATGCTTTTGCTGTTGTATTCAGTTACTTCATGAAATTTTACAACCACTTCATGATGGTTAGAGCAGTAATAATTGCTCCATTTTGGAAGGATTATATTGATATAAAATATTTTATCTAATTTTTTGAAACTACCCGTTTCTTAGAAGATAGAAAGAAGAATGTCATCTTTGGTTTCCTTGCATGTGAAGTTATGTGAAGACATTAAGAAAATGTCCCAGGATAATTATAGTAATTCTGTATTGTTAACTATATTTTATAAGGAAAATTTAGTTTTTATATTTGATACAAATGTGCATTTACTGCTCATAGTGAGATTTAAAAACTGTCTTTGCAAAACACAAGGCTACATCCCAAGAATTTGAAAAGATACCAATTTAAAGACATATTATAGATGTAGAATAAAAATACTATTTAATCATTTTAAAAGTTTGATTATTTTGATGGAACTAAATGACTATCTACCACGGTTTGTGCTTTAATGAAATATGATTAACTTATGGATGATGGAAAAAGCCATAGAGTTCATTAACACTTGCCAGCACTCAGAAAAACACTAGGGTCCCCTGGCACTATGGTAATGGGAACAATGATTAACGATAAAATGTATGAAACTTCCACAATCATTATTTATAACAAAGACATACTTAAGTCTTGATTTTTATTACACTTCGTATGGTAAACATTACTTTATCAGAAAGGACATGAGATCTACTTAAAATTCAATTTGAATAATTTCCCGCACATCACAGGATGCACAGTATCTGGGCAGATCACGCACCCCCTGCTGCCTCCCAACCCAAATAGCATCATCCTGATGAAGAAATAACCCAAAACTTAAATACTTGATGAGGATGTTATGGGGCAGTGCTTTTGTTGTTAAAGAAAATCTGATATATTTTTTAAAATCACTGATACTTATGCTTAAATGTTTTAACTATAAACTTGTTTTTCACAGTAAAATGCAAATAGACTCATGTGTTTGTCTTTTCATATTTACTTACATTTTGTTAGTGTGTGCTAATATTGCAAGATGATGGGGTTCTTTTGCCAATTTGGTATGTGTATTTAACACATCTTAATGTCAAACATCTTTCCCTCTCTTCCTTTCATTCATTTTATGACATCATCAAACATGTTCTGAAGTGTCAATTAGAAAATTAGAATATACTTCAAAACAATATTTGTCAGTACAACAGTGATAGGAATGATAGGTTTAAAAATAAATTGTTAATTCTAGTCCACTAAATGTCAATTGTGACTTTGCATTAAAATTCAATCTCTACGTGATCTGAGATTTTTAAAACTACTGATGTCTGGTCTTGAAATTTATGAAAATGATACATTTTATATGATCCTAATCTATGTAATGATTTTTCAACACTCCGTCTCTCAATTTCTTGCAATGTGTTAATTCTGTTGGACTTTGTTTACTCTTACTGTTGAAGTGAAAGTTTTTGATATACATATGTCTGTATAATTATCCAACCTCTAGTGGATTTTGAGGTTGACTTCAGTACCAATGTATTGTCCTTACTCTAGAATACTTCTTCAGTTGACTTCTCTGTTTACGTCCTGTTATGTACATTTGAATGTTGGAATACGGACACACAGTGTGTGCATGATAAGCCATCAAGCAAAGAAAAATTACACTTCAAAGTGGCTTTTACAAATTAACTGTCTACTGCAACTGTGCCTGGTACTCTAATTCTGCAACAAAACTTAACCAGCTTTCTTTACCTTTGAAATTTCAGCTGGTATAGTACAGTACCTTTCTATATTCATTTTCATGATGATTTGCCAAAAATATACCTTTCCATGCTTTAAGAGCATCTAGCAATGTTTTGTTTTTAAATGTGAAATCAGAAGTGTTTGTTTTGCTTCTATATATATTATATATCGTCTTCACACATCCAAATAATTCAATACTGACAAGATGTTTCAGTTGTCATACTTAATTGGATTTTGAAGTATAAATTGAAAAATGAAATGTATGTGTTATTAACACACACTGGTATTTGATAATAGGTATAAATTTGTGTGAGGAAAAATCAAACTTTAAAAGCACTAAAAACATCTACTTTGTGATCCATATATCACTGCCTGCTACAAAACTGAAATAAAGCACATATCATTTCCCAACACAAATCTCAATCATAGCAACTATATTTTCAACCATGGTTACATAAGATTAGAAATAAGTAAAGAAGTTTATCTAACAATTCCACAAATGTTTAGAAATTAAGTAACATACTTAAATGCACGGCAACAGAGACACTATTTTCAGGAGGACACAATTTCAAAACTGTCTGCTATTTTACATATCTGTGTTCCCTCTTTGTTATACTGAATGGTTTTTTTCTTTGTCAAATGAATTAACTTGTTTATTTTGAATCCTAGTTTTGTTTTCTTTTGTGTTTCTGTATCACTTCTATGATAGTCTTATATTATCGTTATTTATCATTTAAATAAATTTGGAAAACTCGAGACACTATTTTTTCCAAACACATTTCATTCTCTGTTTCCTTTCTCAAGTTAGTTATACACAGTGTTAGAAAATTTATTAGCTGCTTATTAATAGAAAATGGATCTGTATTGTATTTCAGTTTCTGTTTTTTAATTTATTCTCTCAATTCTTTCATTTAGTTAATTTTATTCTCTCTTCATTTCAACATTTGTAACTATATTAGCAAGTATGAATATCTCATTCAGTGAAATTTTTCACTTATTATATTTTATTTTTAGTGGCTAGACTTCCATTTGCTTCTATCTTAAATGTTTTCTTTCTCTCTTATTGACTTTTCTTCCAGCTTCCTTTATGTTGTTAGGATTTCTTTTTTTTATTTTTGAGGTTTTAGTATAATAATTCTGCAACCTCTGCCAATTCAGTATTCAATTAACTAAATTATGCTAGGTTTTAGGTCACATATTTTTACTTCCTTGAAAATATAAAAAAAATTTATTTTGTAATAGGATACATGATACTACATAAATTTTATGCTCTTCATAGTCTCCATTTGTCTGTCCTTCTTTGAAAATGGGTAGAACTTGTTCTAGCAAGTAGCTAAGGTGTTTTCTCCGATGTTTTATTTTCATTCTCTTAAAAGCTCAGTCTTTTGATGAGCTCAGCACCCTCTGGCACCTGATGTGATCTCATTAACTTTCCACTGTGGACAGTCAGCGTTCACTACCTCCTTCCCATGTGTGAGCTTTGGAAATTTCTTACCTAAAAACATGACATTCTCTTTATTCTCTAAAATTTGAAATATTGCCATAAGTATGAAGCTTTAGTCTTGTGCAAAGACTTAAAACAATTACGATGTAGATTTTGAAGGATTCCTTCCTCATAATTTTTCATTACATATATCTTAAAATTCACAAATTTTGCATCCATAATCTCAAAATGCTTTTTCAAAGTATCCCTTCTGGGAAGATTTAAATGGTTTCACTCATTCTCAGGAAGTCACACAATTATTTTCATGCAGAATTCCAAATTTATCACTTTGCTTCATTTTTTCACAGGAATCATGTTCTTTTATTCTGCTTAGTTACTGCTTGAAATTAATTTCTTTTCCTCAAGATTTTTAGTTGTTTGGTTGAGAGTATATCTCCTTTTGCTCCATCATGGCCAGAGGAAATCTGTCAACACTAATTTTAAATTACAGCTTCAACTAGATCATTGAAATCAACTTATTAATATGTCATGATATTGGGGGTTTTAGCATTGAACAGGCTCTAATCAGATGCATAAGAAGAACACCTAAATGATAGTATATAATATAGAAAATATGTAGTATATAGTCTATACTTTATAGTCTATAGAAAGTGTATTCATTAGCTTAGAGGCTAAAATTTTTATTTTTCACTTTTAAGTGATTGGTTTTCATGATGTGTATATTTTAAAGGACTATGTGTATTTCCATGAAATAGATTCAAGTACCTTTTTGGCCAAAAGTACTTTTTGGTGTTGTTCTATGCTGGGCATTTTTTTTTTTTAATTCTAGTTTGCCTCACAGAGTAGGAGACAAAATATTTTGTTGTACCTCCAAACTATAATTTTGGTTAGCCAGGCTACTGATATGTATTTCTATTTTCTTTATACATTTCTTGCAGGTATGTAACTGGTAGACAGATGGTTTGTCATTGGCTGGACACAGTGTGAGTCGCTTTTGTGACTGACAGTGCATGCCCAGCATTGTAGATGAGTCATACAAATGTACATATCAATTGTAAACATTTTCTAGTAGCAAGCAAAACAGAACTTACAAACACCTCCAGATAGCATTTTTATAAAAGCAGTATCACTATTACAAAATGCTAGATTGTTTAAAAAAAAAAAACTTTGCAAAATTTGATAGATTGATAAAGATATAGACATATATTGATACATTTATCTAGCAAATGTCTGCATTATATGTTAATGAGGATTTACTTAATGCATTATACACACACACACACAAACACACACACACGGTGGAAATATCCACTGATCGGAATTCCCAGTTTTCTGATGTAGCACACTCATTTGCAATTTTTAAATCTCTATAGTATGTCCTTATACATATTCAATGTCAAACCAACAGATTTTCAAGGAATCTAATAGGTAATATAGTATGACTCTTTTTCTAAGGTATGAAAGCTATAGTAAATCAATTTTTTAAAAATTACTTGGTCAAATGTTGAATTTTTTTCTAATAGCTTCTACCATTCTATTATATCACTAAGCCATGTAATTCATATCAGAATTTAAAGATTCATTACTAAGAAAATTGACTAGATATGATGTTTAAACAGGTATGAATTTATTTCTGTACTTTCTCTTTTTAATCCTGTGTTATTGTCCTCATCAATTTTATCAGTATTTTATCTGCAGTGATAAGAATAAAGAGGAAATACTTTGGATTTCATATGACTCCTTAAAAAATTATAATATCAGTTGTAGCTTGCTGCTTATCTTCAATTTAAATAACAAAGATACATGAATTTATTTTGTGTCTCATTGTCATGTAAATGTATAATGAGTTCATAAATTTAAATGTTTTTCAGACAACCGTTCAACGTGTTGTGAAAAGATCTTTTTCCTCTGGAGGACCTCATCTACTTCACATTTGATAGCATGGCACTTTTTGCATCTTATTGTCATATTTTAGAACAGGAAATACAACACCATTGCTGTGGATGCAAAACTTCATTGAACAAGTGAATTTCTAATTTTACTTCGAAAAACACTATTCAACTGTAGTTCGAAAATTACAGTTCTGAGAAATGGTTTCAAATCTTTAGCTTCTACTTTACTAAAGATTCAGCAGAGGGTAATTTAAGATTGGCTGCTAGAAAAATGCCTTTGTTTCCTAATTTCCAAAATGTGTACATACTTTCTTCCCTACTTCCTTTTTCTATCTTCTGGTCTCCCCCTTCCCTATGAAAGGAATGGAAGGAGAAAATTGGAAAGACATGTATTTATCTGAACTAAAGAGGCTACACTGTGAGATAGATTCGTTGGGCCTTAGCTTGTACTATACTTTGTGAAGCTTAGAGATTTTCTAGCCATGTTGAGGGTCATATGTTCAGTTTTGCTATTCTGAATATAACAAAATCTACAATGTCTCATGAAAGTCTGTTTCATGAATCTGTGCTAGGAAGGTACAATGGTCAGTGATGGAAGCTAGAAAGTCTGTGCCAGTGGGGTGAAGGATCGGTGCCAGCAGGCTGAGTGACCTGCACTGGAGCCAGGGTGTGATGCCCAAGGTAAGGACCAGAGCTTCCCTGAAGAGAAACTCAGCCTCCTCAGTATCAGTGAGTTCCCAAACTCCTCTTATGATGAGAACAGCCAAGCTCATAGCAGGAAAGCCAGCATGACTAGCTTCTCCAGGAGAATCAAAAGCACACCATCTCCTCTGCATTTCTTTTATTATGCTGTTGGCAACAATCTTCAAGAGGGCCTTCCACACCGGGGACCTCACTGAGTCAATTTAGTGGATTGTCACACGCTGACAATTACTTAATCCACCACACCACTTACTTGTGATTTTTAAATTGATCAAATATCTCAATACAAACACTTCATACTAAAGCCTGAAACGGTGATGAATATGCAGAAGGATTGAAAAGCAGAGAGACATACTGGACAATTTGGCCAATTTTCTGAACTAAGGGTATTGCTTCAAGTTCATGGGAAAAGTTTTATTTGAGTAACTTTGGGTATACAAATACTAAAAAAAAGGTTGATAGAAAGTCAGAGAGCCAGGGCAATAGCTTGGTGGCAAAGTGCCTGCTTGGCAAGCTCAAGGTCCTGGGTTCAATTTCCAGTATTGAAAAACAACACAAAAGCAAACATAGCAAGGCCCTGTCTCAAGAAGCCAAAAATAATAAATAAATATTTTTTAAAAAGGAAATCATGGAAACTAAAACCATACAACCTAATTTCCGTGCCATAGAAACTGTAGATGAATAGTCTACTAAGAATAGTGAAATGGATTTGAATTAATTAAGACTGCAAAACATGGGTAAAATTGAGATTTTGATCCATTTTTAGTAGCCTTTTAAAATGGAATGTTCTAGAACTTTTAAACTAATTTAAAAAGTACACCAGTTTGCTGGCCCATAATTGCCACTAGAATAGTCAGTTTTCTGTTCAGTGGGAGGCAATAGTTCAACTGAAGAAGAAAAGGTGATTCTCATGCTTTAAGGGGATTCAGGAAATGGATGACTGAAGGTATGGTGTAGAAACGTGGCAGAAATCATAGTGAAACAAAGCTGCTTAGTTCTGAGGGGCCAGGAAACAGGACAGCAAAACAATACCAGAAAGAAAAGAACCAGAGGCCATATATAATATACACAACCTTCCATAATCCACCCAGACACACAGAATTCTTTGCTCCTCACCTCTGCAAATCCCAGGCTAATCAAGTGGATATAATTAAGTTTAACTACCACATTCTGCCCACTGTCAACCTGACACCCAAATATATTTCCCTGAAGCCTACTTAATTTATAAATAAAAATAACAAGTGTATAACTCTGGCAGAGATGATACAACTATTCAATCTACAGTCAAACACAGTAAGTCTGTCCCTAAACTCTCAACAGTTTGAAAGTTTTAGTAAAGTCTTTTCGGAGACTCAAGATAAACACTTTAGCTAAAAATATTCAAAACAACTGATTAATAAGAAGAAAAAAATGTTACATGGTAAACATTTTTTTTCCAAAGTGAGGCAGGAATGAATTCCACCAGGTCAAATATTAAGTACCTTGTCTGGCCACCAAAGCACATGGCGGAGAGCTGATTTCCACGTGTTAGATTGGGCCCCTTGATATGGCCTTGCTAGTTGTAGCCCACGTGGCTTCCCATTTTTGATGGCTGAACTCATATATTTCTTTGACGGTTATCTCACACTACTGGTCCTTGCAGTTTCCTGAAATATTCATTGCAAATTGATATTCTGTATTGTAACTTCACTCCTCACAGAATCAAACCTCTTTTTCTGTCCTTATAGGTCTTTGAATTCTGGGTGGAATTCAACGTCACAGCATTTGCATTCTATATGTCAGTGAAAGTTGAATCATGGACTATAGCAGGGTTTGCTGTCAGAAGAAATAACAACCAGACTCCTTTGACACAGTGATGCTGCAGCTTCTGACTTCCTGAAGGGCTGATCACAAAGTATGTTTTTTAATGCTAATCTGTTCAACAACTATACTTACATTGTTACCAATTTTATTAGTGTTTCCACTTGTTTTATCAATTTTCTAATTCTGTATTTCATTCAGAATTCTGACCATAAGCCCAACACCAGCCAAGTGTATCCATACCACCCCCTGCACATTGGGCAGTCTTCCATTTACCGCCGCCAGATCAATTAAGTCTACTGCCCTTAGTCTCAGTCTCCTGTAAAGTTTTGACATGAGAAACATGTAGACAATTTATTGTTGTTGCAGTGTCACACAAATGGCCTCTAGTCCAATTCCCAATAATGCCCTTGTCCCTAACTGAAAGCCCTTGAGACTGACCTTTGCTGTTCTCACTCCTTCCAGAATTTGGTCTTCTAAGCTCTGACTAGAATCATCCATCCAGCTCTTACGGCATTCCAATGCTTCTGTATTTTGCATCTCCAAAATTTTCCAATCTCTTTCCACAAACCAGTTCCAAATGCTTCTGAAGCAAGTGGTTAGGTTTATTCACAGAAAAACTTCATTCTGGTTAACAATTTTCTGTGTTAATTTTCCTATCATTGGATGAAATACTTGACACACCCATTTTAAAGGAGAGGAGTTTCTTTTGTGTTACAAAGAGATTTAGTCTGTGGTCATCTGGCTGCCAGTGAAAAAACATCATAGGGAACGGAAGGGATGTTACAGCAAAGCTGATTAGTTCACAGAGTCTGAGAAGTAGAGCAGCAGAACAGTGCCAAGGAGGAAGAGACCTGGACCGAGGTCACCTCCAGTGACCCACCCGAACATACAGAACTGTGCATTATTAATACCTTAGGAGAGTCCCAAGCCAATCAAGTCAACATAAGTAAGCTTATTGACCACAGCAACTTGCTGAGAGGGTGAGAAATGGGTATTACAAGTTTAAACCCAGGCTGACCAATTTAATGACTTGGCAAGACCCTTCTGAAAATAAAATTTTTTAGAAAAATGGACTGGTGATACAGCTCAATATGAAGACACTGGATTCAACACCTAGGGTTGAAAGTTAATGAATTAAATATTTCAGTACATAATGTAATAAATAAGCATACAACTTGACATATTTAATAAGCTGAACTCAAGCAGGAAGTGATTAATAAACACCTTACCTAGAACTCAAAAGTTTTACATTTTCTTCTAATCTCAGTTAAATTTTGAGAAGAGCTCTAGACACTGCAATATGCTTTTCACCTGCTTTGTCTTTTAATATACAACTGGATCAAAATAAATGTGCCTGGTATCTTATTGCCATCACAGGTTTTTGAAACTTAGCCATGTGTTTTAATGTACAGTATGAGATTCATTTGTCACAGTGTGCTTTAAAAAAAAAAAAACTAAACTACAAATCATTTTCCGTAAGAATTTTATTTAGAGAATTAAGACTCCATGAGACATAATTTTTTCTGAGAGTTCATGTTTAATAGGACCCTTAAAAATGAAAATAAAACAAATGCAAATATAGAAGTTTTCTGATATCACTGAAATATAGCACTTATTAATTTAATATTTGGTGCTGTATTGGGGGAGTGAAAGAAAATTGTTAAAATTTTCATTTAAAATTATGTATGTTTGGTAGTTAGTTTCCCATGACATTATTTTAATAGCAAATACACTAAATACGTTATTTCAAAATAATTTTGTACTATGAAAAGAAATACCTCCCGAAATATAATGCAATTCTTTAAATTTGAGAAAAGTAAAAATCAGTTAACTTGAATTTTACAACAGTTCCATGGATATCAGCAGTCAAAACTGCTGCCTCTATTTCTAATGAAAGTATTCATTTCCATTGAAATAGTTAATAAAATAGTTTGTCAACATATTGTATATTATGCCACTATTTTCCATAATCTAATGAATTGCCCTTTATGAATGAAATGCAGTGAAGGACTTGTTTTTTTTTATCTGACTATAAACTATTTTGACTTTTTGTTCTAGTAATAATCAGCCTTTTCTAAAGTTGCTATTTACACAATAGAAAGTAATATAGAATTGATTCTATTGTCTGCGTCCATTCGCACACATAAACTTCTCAACCTCTAAAATTATAAATTATGATAAATATTTAATATTTATCATATAAAATGGAATGCATTTGTACTTTGTGTTTCATAATATATTAACAAAATATTTCTTAATATTTCAAATTTATTATATAACTTGTGGTTTTCAGTAAGACATACTTTGCCAGGGCTCATAAGAAAATATTATTTACTTTCAATTATCCTTCCCCTTTATTTTATTAAAGCTGGATATTCCGTCCTATTTGGAATCCAAAGTAGTTAATCACATAGAAACTGAGAGTCGAATGGTGATTGTCAGAGGCTAGGCATTATAGATGGGGAAAGAAGGATTGGGATGGTATGATCCATGGATACTGTTATAGCTAAATAATAGCAAGAAGGGTTAGTTTTTTTTCACAGAGAAAGGCAACAAAAACAAAATTTACAAAGATTGCAAAATGCTGGATGAAATGATCTTGAAAATATTTTTTCATAAGTACTAAACATTTCAGGAGAAAGTTATGTTCACTCTGATTTAAACATTATCAATGTTCACATGCATTAAACCACTACAACACACCCCAATAACCTGTACCATCTGTATGCATTTATTAAAAATAACTTACTAAGTATTTACTCTCTGAAAAAGACAGGTAATACCTTGAGTTTTAGTTAGGGTTTAAGTTTTGCCTTTAACATCTCTTGTGGTGTAATTGTGTTTCCTTGCAGTTCTAACACTTGTCTTTAGGTCTTTTGTATAAGACACATTAAAAATAGACTTGTTGCATTACTGGGAACATTTATAATAATTATGAAGAATATTTTGCTTTCACTGGATGGTTCTGAGAAAATTTTGAAAACAAATTGGAAATTACTTGTGTTTTGTAGTACACATTGCAACAAAACTCTTGCTCAGTGCTTATGGTATTCCTAAATTCATTCTATTTCCTCCAGTTATATTCTATATATTTTTAGCATTGGAAATGTGAATAAATTTAAATTTTTAATCAAGTTTTGAGCAGAAAATAAATTATTACTGTCTCTTTCATGATAGCCCTGAATTTATAAATGTGTATTATTTCACTGAGATTATCTGAAATTTGAATTCACTATAGGATGAATGACAGAGAAAACAATAATAGCTAAAGAAAAATGTTTTAAAAGCCTAATTACAAGTCATGTTATTGGATTAGTGTTTTGCCGAAAGTATGCAAACATTAGGATTAACTTATTTAATAGTTGTGCTATGACTACTGATGTGTATATTTTAGTTAATTGTCTTAACAATATTTTTGCTATTTTATCATAAAATATTAACAAATGAATAATTTACCACTCTAACATTTAGTATATATGGCCTTCTATTGTAAGAGATAAAACCATTAGGATGCAAAATTGCAAAGCAGTGACCTCTTTTGAGTCCTGGAAGATAAATTTGTAACCTTGGCTTAAATAATTTTAAAGTAAGACTTACAGAGATTCATCTTCATTCCTTAGCTTTTCCAAACTTTTCTTATTAAATATTGTGCCTGTTTAAACTTTCAGTGGAACAGCAGTATCACAGACAGCTGTAATATCACATAGATAAAACTTATTTTAAAAGATTTATCCTTCGTTTCATACTTCAAACAGCACTAAGGTTCATATCCCACCAGTTTCCAATGTTTTTATGTCTTCACATTTTTATTAACATCTAACTCTCTCAACTCACACTATTAGTCTAGATAGTCTTTAATAACAGTCAAGGGAAACAAAATAGTAAATGTCTATACCACCTTAATCACAAATGTGTTTTATCCCCAGAAAAATTTTGTAGAGCTAATAAGGATCCAATAAATTCCATTTTGGTTCAAAATCTGAGTTGTCTACAGGGTAAAGCAGATAACAAAGGAATTAATTTCTTCATAAGAACGTAAGAAATACAACTAATCAGGAAGACCAAGGAAACATGTCAATTCTCCTAGAGGCATTAAGATTCAACTTTAAAACCTGCCTTTCTTTCCTATGAATTAGGTCTGGAATGAGGCCAGCATCCCGTGACCCCCGTTAGAATAGTCAAAGAGCAAGTCTGCAGTCAGGAGGTTTCCTAGATGGTTCTTCAACTTAAATTGCTTCCCTGAGTTCCCATTTTTTTCTGTTAAGAATGCAATGAACATGGGTAACTAACTCATATGTGTTTTAGACAGAACTGGACTCCTCTAAAATGCGTATGCTGATGTCCTGAAACAATACACCTGTGTGTGGAGACTGGAGCTGCCAGGAAGCAATACAGGTTGAGTAAGGTTGTCAGGGTGGAGGCGTCATCCACCAGGACTCATGTTCTCTACAAGAACAACAGGCATCAGAGTGTGTTTGTACAGAGGAAAAGCTTTGTGAAGACAGAAGAAAGATGTCGACAGGCCTGAAAGGGGACTCTCGCTGAAACCAACCTTTGCTGTAATTTGAGTTTGAATCTGCTACAGTTATCAGAATTGTGAGAAAATTAATTTCTGTTAAGTCACCTAGACTCTGTTAAATTGCAGTGAAGCAGAGAGAATTTACATATTTATTATGTGAATTAATTGAAATAATATTTCAAAGACAAAAATATACAACTAATAAGGAATTCACGCTATCATCAAAGACACATCAAGAAGGCATTAGCTATGTATGTCAGAGCTTCCTTTCTTCACATTTTCTTTACCTGACTAGAACACTATCTTGACTTTGTTATTTCTTTACAGGAATGCATTTTGTTATATATTTTGACATATTTATTAAAAACAGTAGTCAACTTCAAGCAATGGTGCATAACTATAATCCTAGTTACTCAGGAGGCAAAAGCAGGAAAATCATAACTTTTAGGACAGTTTGAACAACTTATTTTGAGAGGTCAGTATCAACTAAACCCAAACAAAACAAAATTTAAAAGTCTGGAAATATACCTCTGTGATACAGCACTCTTGAGTTTTATCTCCAATATTACAGAGAAAAATAAACAATATTCAGTTTCTATTTTATTGTCTTTCATAAATTACGTATTACTCAATAATGTTAATTCTCCTAAATTATAAAACAATATATGTGAAAGTTACTGCATGTCTTTTATATTTAAAAGAATCATAGGAACAATCATGATGACCCTTTTTTGTTTGATGAGTTTGTGGTGGGTTTTTCTAATTTATTAGCTTTTAAGAATTTAGTTTTTTTTCTAGTTGTTGGTAAAGTGTGTTTGATCTTTGTTTCACTGAATGCTAAGTGTATCTTTTGGTATTCATTTTAAATTTTATCATTTTAATCCAATATTTGTTTGCTATTTTGGCTCCAATTACATAGTATTGAAATTTAAGTTTCTAATTTTCAATTGTTCATTTTATTGTGAGTATATTGCAAGTTACACATTTTTCTCTAAGCAGTTTTCACTGCATCCCATATGCTCTGGCTCACTGAATCAGAATCATCATTCAGGTAGAATTATTTTCATATTTTAATTATGATACGAATCCATGATCATTTTTATTTTAAAGAGAAAAAATAACAATAAAAGTTTTCAAAATAGGCTGGTAGAAGAGTTATGATATACATCACATATTGTTGTCTTCACAATAGTCATTCAGAGTACAACATATGGATATAATATCTATTCCAAACAATATTAGCACAAGCATTTCTTTTCAATGAACTAAGAGAAACTATCTATATAAGTATCTTGTGGATGGATATATATTTATATATTTTTTTCTGTTTCCCTTTCTTCCTTTCCCCTTTCCTATGTCATGGTTTGTCTTTTCTTTTGAGTAGTTTCTTACCAATTCACAATATCATACATTCTGGATCTTATTTACTTGTTCATTTTCTCATAGTAGTGAGAAAATTTGATGTTTACACATATGTGTCTGATTTATTTCATTTATGAGTATGGTCTCAAGTTGCATCCATTTACCTCTAAAAGACTCAGTTTATCCTTTTTTATGGCAGAGTATATATATTATATATAGAGAGTATATAATATGTAATATATATATAATTCATATATATTTGTATTATTCATACATATTATTCATTTATATGTATATATATATATATATATATATATATATATATTCATAAACACACACATCCTTTTTCTCCAATCCTCAGTTGATGAGCATTTGAGTTGTTTCCAAGATTTAACTATTAGAAATTGTGCTATTATAAACATGGTTTCACATAGATCACTGTGGTATGATGCTTTAATTCTTCTGGGAAGACACCCAGGAGGGAAATCTCTGGGTTAAATGGATCAAGAAACAAGATACAATGATGTGCTGCATTCAAGAAACACATCTATCCCAAGAAGAAATTTCTAATCTAAAAGTCAAAGAATGGAAAACATTGCTCATGCCACAGGGACCTGAAAAAAAGCCGGTTAGTTATTCTATTTTCAGACAATGTAAACCTAAAGCCAAAACTTATCAGAAGAGACAGAGAAGCTCACTACATAGTTGCTAAGGGAAAACTACAAGAAGAAGCAGTAACAATCATAAATATTTAAGTACCAAAAACAGGTGCACCCAACTACATGAAACAAATATTAGCAGACATGAAAAACCAAATACGCACAAACGTTCAAGTGTAAACAATTAAATTAGTTGATTGGAGCATGTTAACAAGAAGAATAAATATCAGTCTCCTATTAAGGAATAGGTGTGTCAAATAAAAATTACCAATGAGAAAAAAATCTTTAATACTTTTATTTATATGAAACATTTGTTGTTTTAACCTAACTTGTCATGTAGATTCATATTTAAAATATTTGCATGAATCTAATCAAAAGACCACACTTGAATTAATGTTGTTCTACTATAAAATTTCATTTCTAAATAAAATGATATTTTATATATTAATCAATATTGGCAAAACTGCCATATCACAACATCCATTTCCATCTATATTAAATGAATATTTGTATTAAGTGAAAATAGTTAAAAAAAATAACAGGTATTATGTCATGCAATGACTCTGTCTATAATCTTAAGAAATTTTTCCAGTTATGCCAAGATTTATTTTTCTAGTGTTAAATAGCACTCTTCTAATGAATGTTGCTTTTCAAAAAAGCATATAAAATTTTAAATAGACCATGAAAATTAATTTAAAATAAACTTTGATGGGATAAACTTCAATATTAATTATATTTTATACAATTGTATTTCTAAATATCATTTAGAAATACTGTTTTTTTATACCCACTGAGTGACAAAGATAAATTTGTTTAATGATGAAAAAATTAATGATTCAAAACTAACATGAAGATTTGACAATACACTAAAATAATCAGTTTCACTTACACTAATATAAGCAAAGAATTCAGTAACTAAAGAACATGGTCTTTGTACTAAAATTCTATATTGTGATTTCACATTTTTTCAACTAATAATTCTATTAAGCTAGGAATTTTAAAACTTTCCTTCAGATCCACTTTCTCTTTCCAGAAGAAGAATAATAATTTTATTCACTTTGGATAAAAATGAGGTTCAATTAATAAAATAATGTACATAAAGCTTATCAGTATCTGGTTCAAGATATAGCTCAATATGCTCTCTGTCATAATTTTTTATTGGCCAAAAATATTTTATATGGAATGATAATAAATGTAGTTCTGAGGAGTGAAGCAGTTTGAAGAAATTAGAATATTGCTGTCTAATTTAGAGGTGCCAAAATCAAATTATTTTAAATTTTCCCAAAAAAATATTGATTCTGAGAGTCAAGTTACACAGCATGAACATAAAACTATTTCATTAACATATCTAGATTTAAATTTTGGTTCTTTTTCACTTATTTGCTGTATTAGTTGAACAAAAATTTAGTTCACTGGGGTTTCTTATGACCATAGCTAAAATTAGCTCTATGTGGTCCGCTTCATCACAAAAGTGTCAAAGAAAACATGCCATTGCTTTTGGAGGGAGACGACAACCACTGCTAACTTTTACATGTTCTATTTCCTATGTGTGTATATATTCACTCTTTTGCACTCTTATTTTTACCATTTTTTTTAAATCAGAACACATTTACCAAAGGTTTATAAACATTTTAGAAAATTTCACAAATAATTATTTTATATTAAACCTAGAACTTTACTTGAAATTTACTTCCTGCTTTAGGTTGAGATTTTTAAGATAACTTATCAGTTTAGTTCTACTAAATGGGATATGTTTTGTTTTTCAGTATTTATTTGCTTTTATTTCATAGTTACTAATGTTAACATTGAGAAAATATTTCCATAAAAAATAGGAATATATGTAAGGTAAGAAGGTTTGTACCTAAATTCTGTAGCAATAAAATTGACACATCTTTGTCACTAGCTTTGTAGGCTACTGAGTATCTTTTGACTGATTTGTACACCTTTGTCTACGTTACTTGTAGAGGATACTTTTCTGTGCCACTTTTTTCCCCTCTTTTTCTTCTTTTTTTCTGTGCTGCTTTCTTTTGCCTAGTATCTTAAGCACAGCTTGTGTTCCCCATTCTGCTCACTACTTGTTTTTTTTTTTTGCTGTTGTGTAACCATCCTTTTCCCACTGAATTTAAATATAATTATTATTTAATTATGTGACATAATTATAACATTATATAATGCGATGTTCATTAAATAGAATGTGACATTTATTTTCACTTTTTAATTAAGCTAATTGGTACAATTTTGACATACATTAGGAACACATTCATCACAGGGAATTTGTACCTCTACCTGATACCCCTTATTCTGTTTTTCCCTAATTCCCACTCCTCTTTTAAACCCTCTTCCCCTCCTTATTTATGAATCTACGTTTCCATGTTATCCTTCTTTTATCATTTTTTTCTTATCTCTTCCTTCCATTCTCCTTCTACATTCCCTAGGTCCCCTTTCTTTGAAACCATTTCTTAGTTCATTTTTAAAATTCTCCCAATTGTAGCATCATTATTGTCTCATTAAGGCTGATACTCAATCAGTTTAATAAGGACAATGAAGCTTTGCTCTTAGCAAGATTCTTACCAGGATCAGTGTCATGCACTAAGTTTCACACTGTAATGAAGATAGCATTAAATTCTACATAGCTCAGAACTAAACAACAGATCTACCAGAAAAATACAATAGAAGTATGGATAAATTAAAAGAAAAAGTCCTACATCAATAATTATAAAATATGGTTTATTTACATCAGCCCTACATTTTAGTCTATCAGAAAGGTTTATTTGCATCTATCCAACAAAACTGTAATATTTTAGAGTGCTTCTTCAATAGTTTTCTTTTGATTCGTATTTGTAAGCCACTGTTTCAAAAGTTAAAAAATAATATTTTGTTTTTACATTATATTTGTACTTTCATGGTTGTTAAAAAATAATCAACATTCTAAATTTAATGTATTATAAAATGTTTGACAATTTAAACTATAATAAATTATAGAGCTTCAAAGAATGTTGGAGTTAATCAAGTACAACAATTCTCAATAAAGACAGACAGTGAATAGTTTGGATGGTCACTACTCTCATCATTTTCTTTTTCTGTATTCACTAGATGCCAGTAACCCCTCCACACATCCCATTTATGATAATCCATGTATCTCTAGACAACTGTCACATCACAGGTAAGATGAAAAATCACCCTTAGGGAAGAATTTGTTTACAGGAAAAGAATGTGTATTGATATCTCTCTCTCTCTCTCTCTCTCTCTCCCTCTCTCTCTCTTCTCTCTCTCTCTGAGATAGGGTCTCCTTATGTAGCCTTGGATTGCCTTGAACTCTCTGTGATATTCCTGCCTCAGCTTCCTAATGGTGGGATTACAAGTATGCACAACCTTGCCTGGCTTATTGACATTTTTGAAAGAAAATTTATATACTAAGATTTTCAATTTGGAAATTTTTTAGTGAACATTACAGAGACTACATATGAGAATCTTAGAGTCAGTGAACTTACTACAAAATGATTTCAGAATAAAAAGTATGAATCAATAAACCTATACTAAATTAATGTGGAAAAACATTGAGGGAAAATAATATTCATATCACAAATATGATATTTGATGTAAATTTTACATTACCTAATTTTTGTTAAATGAAGCATTTCACAATTTCACAAATAAAAAGCAAATTCTGAAGGGTCAAATAAATCACCAAGCATAAATGGAAGATTATGGACATAAGAGGACAAGTCAGAGGTAGTATTTAAAGAAAGGTTGTACAGAATTGAAAGTCAGAAATTATCTGTGTTTCTGTACAGTTCCTTAATAATGCATTACAGACACTTACGCTTAGATATTTTGCTCTGGTTTGAATGAGTTCTCCAAAAGAACCTGTGTGATATACTTAATTAAGAAATGATATGTTAATACTATTAAATACTTTGCTTTTACTGAGCTTTCGCAATTTACTTTCCTCACAGATCTATGCTGTGTATTACATTGTTCTTTGTTTTTATCTTTCTTTGATGTCATTTCTATGATTTACACATCTCTATTTTTATTTCCTTTCTTAGTTGCCAATTTATCAAGTAAATTACATCATTTCTAACCTTATTTGCAAACAAGATAACATTTGTCTTGAAAATCATCACTCTTAAGATTAATGTTTGTGAGCTTTCATTAAATTTTTCTCAGTTTAATTAACACTGAATCATGGTCTTTCTGAAAAACACAATATTGTCCTAAAGGAGTTTAAGTAAACTCATGTATGTTCATAATAATTATTTGGGAAACATCCCTAAAAGTAAGCAGTGTTCATTATAATTAACATATTCTTTATAATAATTATTTAATAGTTTCCTAATTTCATTCTCTGTCTGTCTCTGCCTCTGAGCATCCCACAGGGTTTGAACACATGAT
>PVJX010022648.1:0-30294 GCA_004027295.1 Dolichotis patagonum
CCTCCCTCCCTCCCTCCCTCCCTCCCTCTTTCTTTTCTTTCTTTCTTTTTTTCTTTTCTTTTCTTTTCTTTCTTTCTTTCTTTCTTTCTTTCTTTCTTTCTTTCTTTCTTTCTTTCCTCCTTTTCTTTCTTGTAATGGGGATTGAAATCCAGCACTTTGAGTTCAACTACATCCCCAGTTCCCCTCCATACTTTTGTGACAAGTTCTCACTAAGTTGTCTAGGTGGACTCAAACTTGTAATCTTTTTGCCTCAGGCTTCCACAGTGCTGGGATAAACAATATATGCCTCCATACTCAGCCCTAACATTCTTAATTAAAATTCTAAGATGACTGCCAATAACTTTCAAAGGCTTTTTCTAACATTTAGATGTTTTCTTTTTCATCCTTGCATTGGCTGTGGAAGGCTTTTGGTGGTGATTTCTGAGTAGAAAAACATGAAAAAAAATTAAAGGAAGCAGTTCTGGATCATTAAGGCAAATGGCCATCTTTCTTGTTTGCTTACTTAAAACCTCATTGCAAATCCCTGAAATAGCTAAGAGTTAAGAATTGTCATTTTCTGTGAAACAAAATTCACAAGGATCGTTTCAATTTTCACAACAAAATGGAAACTCTTCATAAACACTTTGGAGAATATATTAAAAGAGTAATAGAGACACTAATATTAGAGGCATAAATCTGAGATTTAATCATATCTTGAAACTTGGACCCAAATACCTACAAGACCACCTTTGATAAGGATATGATGACAGATACATCAGAGGCACTGTTAAGTTGCCAAATTTAAATTGTTTCTCATCCTCACAATAGCTCATTAAAATGACTTCGAGATGAACCACTATAGAAAATTTCAGAAACAGATAATAAAAGAGCTAAATTTATAATCACCACAAATTCTATAAACCCGGATACCAAGATTGGTGTAAAACAATTTAATATCAATTTTTATTTGTAATGGCTCTATGGTATTCAATTTTATACCTGTTATAAGTTTACTTAACTAATCTATTAATGTATATTTGCATTTATATTTTTACTATTTTAAGTAACACTAAGGAGCAGTCTTGTTAATATTTTAACACTCTTGTACAAATCTCTTGTTTCCTCAAGAGATTTATAGACATGAAATTGCTGATTTAAAGGATGTGCAGTTAAAAAAACTAAAATATTATGTGGTCAAGTTTTCATTTTAGGAACATCAAAGCTTGTTTCATTCCAATAGCATTATATAAAAGTACCTGTTCGCTTTCACATCCACATTAGCTATAGATAATACTATTCTTTTAATCTTTGTCAATCCAATATATGAAAATACGAGTATTTCAATTTGCCCTTAATTACCAGTGAAGCTAAATGCCTATTGTCAAGGCAGCTATTTTTCTGTTTTTTAATAATTCCTATAGCATCCTTGTATGTATGATAAATGGTAAACTTATTAGCATGGATCACAATGTATCATTCAATTCAACATTATCATTCACTTACTATGTGCTTAAGTGTCAAAAGTTTTCCTCTCCATAAGACAAAAACTATAGAAAGGAGAGACTGTACTTTGATCATCATTTCTAAACTCCTACTTTCTCCTGGATCTAAAGGCATGTATAGTGACTCATGAATCTCTTGGAATATAGCAAAAGAGAAGGGACAGTAAGTCTACATTTGCTCCCTGAGGTTTTGCTCATGTTTCTTTCCCATCCTTTCCCCTTTCCTAACAGGTACCTGGAGGCCAGAGAATTCAAGAAACTTATTTGAAGCCAAAAAATAATGGATGTCAGATTCAAGACTAGAACTCAGATCTCTCTCCTTGTCACTCTCTTCCTAGCTCCTGAATCTGAACTGGTATGATTGCTCTTATACCTGAACGTGCTCTCGATTATCAGCTTTCACTTACTTCCTTTGGTGATTTCAGGTCTCCATGTAGATTTTCTGTAGTTCCAGAAAAGCAAGTTTCTGTTGCTTCTTGCATCCACTGTACCTAACATGGTGGAGCGAGGGGTGACAAACTTTCTATATACACTTGCTTGTGGAAAGTCAAGTCTATGACAAGTTTCTGCTAGAGTTTTTAATCCCTATCAGCGTGAAACCTCTTAAACAAGTCTCCTGGATGGTTGCAGTTGAGTATAGCAAAAATTAGACATAGTTCCAGAGTTCTTGTTTCAGAATCCTTGTGTCATCATTGACTGTCTAGCCTCCCTTACAATCAGAACATCAGGAAAATATTTGTTATATGCTGTGGTTGATCTTGTTTTTTCAAGGAAATGTTTTTTTCTCTACTGAGACATTTCTTTAATAGGTGATTTGTAATGATTTGGAGCATACTGTCTTTTGTCTGAGTTACATTAGGTGGTTTTTTTTCTGGTTTCTTTTTTTTTATATTTTAACATCATTAAGATCTAAAATGTTTCTTCTTAGAAGAACAAGTGATTAAACATCAACATCTCAATCCCCTTAGGAAGTTTAAAATAAGAATAAAAAATTCATTTTAATCAACACTAACAATTCTGATTTTCTTCTAATGTTATAGAACTTACATTTAAACTATCATAGAGTATTAAATATTTGAAGGTAGAAAGATAAAGCAAGTAGTTGCCAGTCAGGAATTTAAAAAATTCCTGCTAACCACAGTTGTTTCCCTCAGGAGAAAAAAGAGAAATACCACCCTTTAAAAACACATAAAGCCACTAAAACAAACTGTGACCAAAGAACTTCCCATGTGAATTATATGTCAGAGATTATCATCAGAAAACGTGGAACTGATTTACAGTGGTCACTGCTTCTTCAGCAGTTTTCATTGTCAGTGTTAATCCTGGGATGACTGCCATACACAGGGCTGAAGCAGATAAATAACAGCACTATTCTTCAGCTTTCATGCTCAGGTGTAAGTCCCACTTGAGGGGAGCTTAGATTTATGGGTGATGTAATTTAGAATACTGGGCCCATAAGTTAATGCTTCACAAATGTCTTCTTTATCTCTTGGGGGATGATAAATGGACAGATTGTTGGCACAGCTACCTATCTTCTTTCTTCTTAGGCCTCTTGTGATAAAGGCCTTATTCTGTCAGATTCATGAATGTTTGTAGTAGAAAAGTGATTTGGTGTAGACAAGAAAGAGGAGATTAACACCAATGACACAGCAATGTTTTTGCAATGTCAGCTTTAGAGACAAATAATACCAGTGAGCGCTTACTATTTACTAGGCCTTTAATTAATACTCTGGAAGATCTTATGTAAAATATACTTCAATTACATAGCAATTAAAACTAATATTATATGATGTCTAACATATACTCATCATATTCATCCATTAATCCATTTTTAATAGCCCTATGAAGTCTGTATTACTATTGTTCCTACCTTACAGAAGAGGTGACTGAGGATTCTGTCAGAAGGAGCTGATGGCTTTATATTTACCATAAGGTGTTTTCTAGGCAGACTGAAGGGTTTCGAAGAGATTTCCTACCACCTGAAGGGACTTACCCTAAAAAGCAGAGTTTTAGACAACATTCCATGAGTATCTTCAGATGACCTCAGTCATCAGGAAACAGGTACAGATGTTAGATTTATGTATACAAACTCATTATTTGTGCAGCCCAGAGCCTTGTTAAGAATTTTCTGCAGAGTTTATGTGTTCCAAAGCAGGCTAGTCACTGCTCCCTGCTCATGACAAATAGCTAAGTCAGTATCGTTTGTCTTCAGCACAGATTCAAGGGCAAAGATAATTTATTGGGGTTCTAACAATATTTTCATAACAGAACAATATCAAAATAGGCCCAATTTAAATATGTTTATGAATATACATGATAATATGTGAAATCCAGAAGTCTTTTTTAAACCACCAAGGTTTCACAAGGGTGATACCTGGTCATTTTGTAGGTCACAAAAAGGGGCTAGTATACTGGCATACTTTCATAATGTCTTAGTTACTTTTCTCATTGCTGAGACAAAATACCTGACATCCAAAGTTAAAGGAGGAAAGCTTAATAGCTCACAGTTTGTGGAAGTTTTAATTCATAATTGGCTATCTCTAAGACAGAGTGGTTTCCAGAGGAGAGCAGTTTCAGGGTTCAACTTTCTGTCCCTTAGACCCTATACAGGTTCCCGACTGTAGGGCAGGTGTAGCACTCACAACCTTATTCCAACCATATTTTTATTCCATAAAAATATGTTGATGCAATCAATGGACTGATTTACAGCCTTAATCCCAGCATCACACACTCTAGATTCAGCCACCTCTGATAAAGCCCTGTGACTGCATGGGTGGGCCATCTAGGTCCAAACCACTATATTACAACTCTGGACCCCCAAAGGCTCATGTACACTCCTCATACAAAAGGCATTTGGTCTCTAAGAGTTCTCAAACTCTTCACATGTTCAGTATTGCTGAAAAGTCCAAGTCTAAAGTCTCCTGTGAGATTTAAAGTTAATTCTTAACTACAAGCCCCTATACAAATGAAAAGAAAGTTAGACACTTCCAACATATAATGACACAAGATAAACATTACCATTTTAAAAAGTATAAACAGGGAGATACAAAACAATGTAATCAAAGCAAGTCCACAATCCAACAGGGAAAACATTAAGTCCTATAGTTCTATGTGCAGCATCCAAGGCAAACTGTGGCGAGATGTGAATTTCAAAGGGCTTGAATGGCTCCAGTCCTAAGGCCTTGCTGGTGATTGTATCTCCAGGGCTTCTCTCTGGGGGCTATTTTATTTCCTCCTTGCATTTTTCCTCAGATGACTTTTCTAAATTTCTAGGGTCTCCACTGCACCTTCAGCTTCTCACTCAAAGATTCACACACTACCCTATCAGAGGAATACTGCCTGACTTTCCAGCTATCTTTCAAAATTGGGGTGGAAGCCTTCCTGATACCACAATTCTTGCATCTGCATGCAACTAAGACCAGCACTATGTGGATAATGCCAGCATATGCCATCAGCTGGAGCAGTAGCCAGGTTCTTTCTCTTTTGACTGTAGGGGTCAAGTATCTGTGAATCAAATCCAAAAAAACAATTGTCCCAGCCACCATCGTTCTGGAACATGGTGACTGGGGGCTTTCTTCTTAAAGCAAAGTCTTTCACCTTTGGTGCTCTGAGGCTGAAAGGGATGGAGTCCTGCTTCTTCTTCTGACACCCACAGGCCATTTTTTCTATTCTCTTGTTCCTTCTCAGTGATCAAGTTGTGATCTGCTTAATCATTGTAGTGCAGAGCTTTCTGGGAGCTTCCTTTCTGGTCAAACTCACAGTGTTTTAACTCATTCTGCTGGGCTTTTTGCTCTTGATTCTCAACATAGATCTGGCTAAAAGTTCCCAATGGTAGCCATGCCACTGCCTCAACATTTGATTGTCTCGAAATTTCTTCTACAAGATTCATTAGTCCACCACCTTTAATCTCAGTCTCAGGCAAAATCTCTGGACACAAGCAATACAGACAAACTTTCTGTAAAGTCATAACACACATCATCTGGAATCCAGAAGTCAATGCCTTCTTCCCAGAAGAAATTCATTGAGCCTGGTCTTTATCAGTTTTCTATTCTTCTGAGCTCTGACCAGAATCTCCTATACAGAACAGCTAAAGAATTCCAGCTCTACTGTTTCAACCACCTTCTCCAAACCTTTCCAAACTCTTTTTGTAAGCCAGTCTCAAAGGCTCCTGAACCACATAATCAGACATAGTCACAGTAGTGACCCACTTCTCTGGTACCAAATTCTATCTTAGCTATTTTTTTTTCATTGTGGAGACAAAATACTTGACTGTTAAAGGCTTTTTTTAAAGTTTATTTAGCTCACTGTTTATAGAAGTTTTAATTCATAGCTAGCTCCAACACATAATTGGTGGCTTTACAAAAACAGTTCATGGTGGGCAAAAGATAGCAAAAACAATATATGAGACAAGACTCTTTCTGTCCCTTATATACAAACTACCCATGCTAGGGTAGGCATAACACTCACACCATTAATCCCAGTCAAAACTATGCAAAACCAACCAATAAACTAATATTACTAGTCACACATTCCTAATCCCACCATCACATACTCTAGTTCAGCCACCTCTAAAAAAGCCCTACAACTATATATGCTTTTGGGAGACAGCAAGACCCAAACCATAACTCCCAGGAAGGCCTATGAGTGCTACAGTACTAAAATTCTAATATTTGAGTGCCAGTAAATTGGTGAATGAAATTTTCACTTTATTAGTAAAATTTGTAACAAAGCTTTGCTTCCTCAACCCTGTCATCAACCTCCCTTTCTGTGACAGACATTCAGGTCATAAAATCATCAGTCTTGGTTACTCCAAGTTCTTAAACCCTAGTAAGCCATGACCAAACCTAGACAGCAGGCAGATGGGAGAACGGCAAGCCAGGCTGTGGAGGCACTGACAAAAGGCAAAAGATAATGGGGTGGGGACATAAAGAGCTCAGGCTGATAGGAAGTGAGCCTTCTTTGTCACTTACAGAAGTCTTGGAAGGCAACAGCTCTGTAGCAAAAGACAGGTATCCAGAAGTTAAAGAACAAAATCATTTTATAAGAAAGCAACTATCTTTATCAAAACAAAATCAAACTTCTTAAAGCTTATGAGTAGAAAACCCTGGAGCAGAAGAGCTAAAGTCTGTGAAATGTGCTGCATATAGCTAAGTTAAAGATAGATGCTGGCTTTGGGATCCACACAACCACTGTGGCTATGGTAGTGAAGAAGAAAGAAAAGAGTGGGAGATCAGAGAAGGAGGCCTCTTCCTGCATGGGAGGATGGTAGAGGGACCCAGTGTGAAATAAAGCTCTTTTAATCATGGAAGAGTGAGTGGGATTTTCACTGGTCTGAATGAATGAGAAAGCTCTCTACTTCACTTAGCTGAAATAACAGTACATCCCATTCATTCTTCTTCTCTTTTTTGACTGAAATTCTTAAAAGAACTGCTGAATGTTCTTTCTCTTAACAACTGTGACTTCATTAGCAAATCTCTTTAGCTAGGCTTTAAGTCCAGTCTTCAAGTCATTATATTCACAGATGAGCTCCACTGGCTGAACTCTCTTCATGCTGTTAAGAATATCCATCAAAGGGTCCCGTCTCTCAGCTACCTGCTCAATGTTGTCGTTATGCATCTAAACCAAAATGGTGTCATAGTTATCCATCAGGAGTAGGACACCTAGCTCTCCATATATTTTCACAGTCTTGGCAGGTACATAACTTGCTACACCAGTTAAAAGGCCAATAGGTGGCAATGTCTTGTCACAAATTGTTTAGCTGTGAGCTCCTGAAATTTGCAGCTAGATTGTGATGCTGTGCTCCAGCTTTTGATTCTTAATCACTGTCTGGAGATCAGATTCAGACCGATAGCTGGTACCTGCTCTGCTTTAACTTCTTCATCAGTATCCTTTCTGTGTTCTAGAACATTCTTTTGAAGAGTACTATCTTGATTTCTATTTTCATCCTGAATAAATTTTGATCACCTATTCAGCACCAGTCCATCATCCTCAGCAGATATTTTGGTCACTGTTAATTATGTGGTGTAAGCTCAAAGAAAGAACAATAGTTTGCACACATTTGACACAGAATTTCTTGGAAATACCCACTCTCAGGAGAATGGCACCAAGATGTTTCCTGTAATGGAACCAGTGTTCACAGATACACACTGGGTCATTTCATCTGGAACCTCATCTTTAGGATCAGGATAAAGTTCCTTGCAAATGCAATACAATGCAAAAAATGTTGTCTTTACATTTATTACTAGAACTTACCTTTGCTTTGTCAGAAAAAAATTTGCATTCCAAAATCTTAAACTTGCTGTTTCCATAATCACAATGAAAATTTCTTTTTGTCTAGATATCAAATGATTTATGACTTTTGTGACATTCATAACTGCAGGCTAAACAAATTCCTGCTGGTTCTCCTCCCTCTGGAGTGCAGGCACCACAGGTATATACAGTGCATGACTTACTGAGCCCGTGAGTAGCAGCACTTCTCTGAGTCACTGCCCCAGGGCAACAGCCAGACAGACAGACTCCAGCACCCACTGCTACCCCAGCCATCCTGAACTTGTAAATTACTTTCTACATTTTTTTTATTGATTGCTTGATGTGTGTGTGTGTATTTATGTATGAATGATTTATCAGTCTTTACCTCTTTCAGTGAGGTGAGAAATCTTACCTGTGTATAGTCATATCTCTTTATCGTCTCTTTTATAAAATGTAATTGTTAAATCAGATGATGTATTTTTTTGTTTATTCATTAAACATGATTTATAGGGAAATTAATCTGTGTATTTGCCAACTGTTTTTACTTTTTCCATTTTTTCTTGATATTTAAAGCTCCTTTATTTCTTTCTTTCTTTATTTAATCTCTTTTCTGATTGAAGAACTTTCTTTAGGATAGTTCTGGTTCTCACACTTTTTTAGTGTACATTATCTGAAAAATATCTCCATTTCTCCTTCATTCTAGACAGATAGTTTCTCTAGATGTAAACATTTCATTTGAAGTTCTTTTCATATAGTCCTTAGAAATGTGTCACTTCTGGTGATCTCTATTATTTCAATGAAAAATCCCTTGTCCTTCAAATTGATGATTCCCCATATGTACTAAGTCATTTGTTTTTGACTGCTTTCAGTTTTTTTTTTCTTATGATGTTTCTTGGTCATGCATTTTTTTGGATTAATATGACTTTTGTTTCACTTAGCAAAATGGACTGTGATACCCTTTCCACAAATTCATATGTTGAAATTCAAACCCTGAAAGTGAAAACTTCTATCATTTTAGAATAATTACACCTAAGTAATTCTGAAAAGAATGTTGATAGAACTATGCAAGGTAAATGTTATTCTTATGAGGTCTTAGACAAAGATGAAGAACATGTTATTGAGCAATGGAGAAAGAACATTCTTTTTGGAGGAAAAAAAGAGCAACTGGCAAAATACTTGATTCAATTATGTTTGTGTCCCAGTGTTTTGTAGAATGTTCAGGTGATGAAATTAGATAGTTGGCTGAGGCAGTATCTAAGCAAAGGGCCAGAGAAGACATTCTGAAGTGTTAAGTAATGTTTTGAAATTACTTGTTACAATTTTCTTATTTTCCAGTTCTTTCTTTTGGAATGAGTATATTTATCTCATTTCTGTCCTATCATTTATTTTTGAAACATACACATAAACTTTAGTTCCACAGGCTTACAGCGGGAAAGAAATGTCTCACAATGAATTATATCTTATCACTCATATCTGATTTGGATGATATTTAGATGAAACTTTGGACTAGAATTTTGAGTTGAAACTAGAACAAGACAATTTTGGAGCTTTCGAGATGAAAGAAATATGAATGTGTTTTGCCTGTGAGAAGGACATGGATATGGCTTCATGGATGGAAATGCACTAAATAAATTACATCTCCATAGAACTAAATCTCATTTTGTTTTTTTGGAGAATCAAAAATTCTGATATGAAATATTTTAGCAATAGCAATTGGACCTCTGCTCTTCTGTTTGAATGCTTGAAGAAAATTATCTGATAATAGCTGAAGTCTATTGATAATACTACAGACTCAAAAGTAAAGAATTCATGAAGCATAGCCATTAGATGGAAGATCAGAAACAGAGTGCAAAATGAGAAGAAGAAAAAGCATCATAAAAGATTTGAGAATAATAAACAACCAGAACTCTCACAGAACTTCTCTCTCCTCAAGGACAACCTTCACAGACTCTAACCCATTCTTTAGTTCTACCCAGTGCAAGGTTGTTGATCTGTGGTTCTAGAGGGTTACAGGGTTAGGGTTAAGGGTTAGGGTTAAGAAGATGACAATTCTTATGTCAGATCACACAATTGGAAGAAGAATATCTCAAACTATATGATTAATACCTGTTTTTTCCATGGCATATCAGACACTGGCTTTTGATAAGACTCTAGATCAGTTTTCTTTGTGAAGGAAAAATTTTTCAAGTTTTCTTTTTCAAAAAACTTCTGATTTCTTTGGAGAGGCATAAAGAAGCTTATTATGTATAATGCAAAGTACACACTGCCTTCAAAAGGCACACTATAGTCTGGAACTAGTGATATTTATGTGTTTTTTTGGAGTAGAAATCTGTGAAATTTGTGAATATATATTGGTTGGGATTCAGTTTATAGGAGAAAAGCAGTGGCCCACCCAATGGAAAAATGATAATTACTTATTTTACAGATGAAGGCATAGTCCCTTTCATAGGACAAAGACAGGGGCCCAGTGCATTGTATTTTTTAAAATATAGTTGATCTAAAATATTTTGCATAAAAACATTCTTTGAAACTTTGGAATCTGTTTCTCTGTTTTAAGGTTAGGTTTCTGTCCTTTGCCTATCAACTAAGCTAATTTAGTGACTTGTAGTATCTTTAAGGGAAAATTCCTGATTTTTAAACACCATTTTATCTTTAGATATTCAAAGTCAGCTTTTACTTTGAAGTCTAAAAATAATTCTGTAGATTGAGAAAATGGCAGGAAAAGTAGGAACTAATTGTTACTAGGAAGAAAAATCTGTTGGTTAAATATTTTAAAAAAATATTTTCATATCAGTAAATCCTTTTAAAATGTCTTCCTAAATTATACGTGTGTTTTTAATCAATGTAAACAGCTATATTAAATGATCAGGGATGATGGGTTCAACTTTACTTTTGAGGATAATAATTCTAATTAGATAAAACCATATCCAGTATAATTTACCAATATGCATTTTTCTCTGGAGGTGTGGAATTTTACACAATTGACAACAGTCAAACTGTTACTATCCAGACTGAACTGACTAATCATCTGTATTTCTTATTTATCTTAAACTCTAGGACTTATTGCTTACATAAGATAAACATATGATTAACTGTTGTATTGAGTCCTTCCTTTGCAAAAGGGCCTGTTGAATACTGGCAGCTGTGAGAAATGAGAGTCCACAAGTTTCTTCTCTCAGAGAGTTTCTTTCCACAATTAGTGAGGCCACTAAGCCTCACTCACAATAACTTTTTTTTTTTTTTTTTTGGCACTAGGAATGGAACTCAGGACCTCATACTTGCCAGGCAAGTGCACAATAACTTTTCTTGATAAGAATCAACTCTCGGTCTGTGGTCGGAGGAAACCAGCCCTTTTCGTTGAGGCACATTCAATCTCAGGTCCTTTTCATAGTATTCATTCTTATCTTCTCAGTCTTTCTTTCTTTTTTGCCTCTTTCAAACACATCCTCATTCCTCTATTATTTGGAAAAAGCCCTTCCTCCTCTGCTATGACACCATGTCCGAGAAATATGTCAAACACACAACACTCTTCCTCTACCCTCTCCTTCCCTTCCCACTCTGAGGCCCAGCTCCAGAGGCAATCCCAGTAGAGATGGTAAACTTGATACTTCTTTAAAAATTTAGTTTCTATTATTCCTTTCATTATACAACCATGCTGTTAAGAAAGCTTCAAAGTGGGACTCTTCATATGGATGTATGTATGAAAGCTGAGAGATTTTTGATCATCTTCACCTTTCAAATAAATCTAATGTTTGTAGTTATGTGAAAAAGATAAGGGCACTTGGAAAAAAGAATTATCTTAGATTCCCTCAAATTATACCAGTATTCATGCAAATTTGCTTCATTGCTTAAGCAAATATGGTCACTGTGGAGTTTTAGAACTATTTTCCTGTCATCTTTTCAATCTATTCGGAGTCTCACAGGAGCTTCTACTCATAATTAAGAGCCTTCCCTTCAATCTCCAGTTTACACCCTAAGGGCTTTTATCCATGTCTGTGTCTAACATATTCTTTCCCTTATAGATGAGCTATGATATTTCCTCCTTACGAGCATACCAGAAGGAAAAAATAAAAATCTCTCTCATCTTGCCAGTAGACAAGATCCAAGCTATGTCAAGGAAGAGATGGCAAAACTAAACCCACTCTTCCTGTAGAATAAATTCAGAGGTTCAACAACCCCCACCACATAATTTTCAGGACTATTTATTAGGCACAATAAAAGTACACACTCAAAATGTTATGGTTTGTGTCTGGGTGTTCCCCCAAGGCCTCATACAGTCATGGAAGTGGCTAATCTAGCCTTTGTGATTGGTTCACTGCCTAGCACTGGGATTGGTGGTGTGAGTGCTGCACCCACCCAGGGGCTGGTAGTCAGCATACAATATAGGGGAAGGAAGGAGTCATGTTTTTCCCTTTTTGTCTTTTTTACCCTTTTTGCTCTTGTTGCTTGTGGCTGCCATCAATGGCTGCCCCTTAGCCATGTCATCCTGCCTAGGAGCCAGCTAATTATGGACTGAAACCTCCAAAAACTGTAAGCTAAATAATCCTTTCCTTCCTTCATTTTGGGCATAAAGTATTTTGTCTTAGCAATGAGAGAAGTGTAACCAAGATGCAAAGAAATAGAGTATGAGCCCTTAAGAGATAGGCAATTTCATCTAGAACTGGGACCATTTATGTTTCTCTTGAGGTTGTAGAAACCTGTGGAAAAGGAGGCTCACTCCCAGAGGGATAAGGGCCCATCTTACATGTATGAGCCCAATTTTTCTTTTTATGGATAATTTAAGCATTCTTTAAATTTTTTCAGCCATTCCTTTTATTTTAAGATCAGCTTTCTGCTCTTTACTTTCTCATCTAAACAAATTCATGTATTTACAGTATCCTAAATGAATTTTGGGTGTGATGGGTCTGGAAGAAAAGGAGCTTATATTAATCTAGGGGATGCCAATATGCATAACCTTGGGTAATTTTGACTGTGTCCTGGAAGTTTCAGTCTGCAATCTTCTTAAAAGTATAACTTTTTTAAAGTTATGATTTTCCTTGCCTCTTTTTACCTTATTTTCTTTCTTTTATCTTATCTCAGCCTAAGAAGAGATTTATTTAACTGAAACGATGCTTGATATGGCAGAAATAGTATATATGGCAGCTAAAAATAAGGTCCTGGTGCTTGTTCACTAGATTATCATTGGTCTCCATTATGGTCCTCATTATGTTTTTGCTGCATGAAGATACAGAAAAATCTGCCTTCAGATGTCCAAAGAGTACACAAGTAAACACACTGCATACAGGCCTATAAAACATAATATACTTGTAGCTAAAAATACTAGTCTCTTAGGATCAGTTTTATGGTTTCAGCAGAACTGGAAGTCTGCCACTCAAAATATTACCAGGCATTTATCCATTAGTTAATTTCAGCATATGTAAGAATTGTGCTTCTTATTGCTAGTATAGGAGGGAAAAATATTAATATCAGTTACTTGGAGAAGTTGAGATTCTCCTTTACCATACTATGTTGATTTAGGTATAAGTAGCTCTTGTAAAAATTAGAAAATAGAAATATATTTTTGTTGATACATTTATGTTGGCCTAAAGATATAGGTCATTAGAAGGGTAGTATATATTTTATTTTTTCTAATTCCTGTACCCACTCTTCCTACTGAATGAGAAATAAGGTCCTTTATGTATGACAGAAGCACAGATTCTAGCAAGTTTCTTAATTCATAGCTCTACTGACATTTTGTGTCTAATTCTTTGTTGTGAGGTCTCTTCTATGTATTATAGGCTATTTTGAGCATGTGCTTGTCTATACTCACTAGATGACAGTATCATTGTTGTACCTGCCCCCCAGGTATGACAACTAAAAATATGTCTGGGTATCTTCAGATTCTCTGGTTGAGAATCACTATTTTAGTGTCACAAAGGGGGAAGTATGCTAGTCAGAAAAGGGAACACTCAAAGCTTATGTGGAAAGTATTTAGCAACAAATAAAAGTTATGGACAACTAACAGACACAGACATGCAGACACATATCCACACAGTTAAGCTTTAGTTTACTTTTCTTTCTATTTTCCTTCATGAATGGTCCGCCTTCCTAAACTCATCCATGGTTAATAATTTACCAAAGATTACTTAATAACATATAGGTTTCTGAAAGTTTTGCTTTGTTTTCTTGTGTTCAGAATGTTTTAGCCATTTGTGTGATAAAGATGAAGTAGTCGTTAACATATTGGGTGTGTCTTTTTCCCCCTATAGATTATGGCTACCATTTTTTTCCAAAAAGTCAAAAGTTCAGAATGATGACAGTGAATACATTTTGACTTAAATGGGACCATGAATAAAAGATAATGTTATGTTGGGATAATGTTATGTATGATAATACCAGGAATAAAGAACATTGGAGGTACTCATCATTAGATAAATGTATTTTTCACTTGAGTCTTGAAAATGAGTAAGCCAATCCCTCATTAACTTATAACAACCTTGAGAGAAAAGAGTTGATGTTCTTATCCTGGCACATGATTCCCTAGAGAGACTTTTTATTTAGTGACTGATCCTGGGGACCCTGGATAGAATTACCACCTGCATTTGACACCTGTTACTTTCTCTTTACTCTCTCCTCTTCAAGGACAAAAGACCCTGTTCCGTGTTGCTGGTTGTGTTTCACAACAAGAAGCCACAAGTCTGTCCAGTTCAGGGGGCTCTTCTTTGACATCAGCCCAAGGTCCCATTCCAGGTCTGGAGCTAATGCTCGGGAAAAGTATCCACATCCTATAGAAGGATTGCAGTACAAAGAAATATAGTCAAAGCGTTTGACCCCGAGAGTGAGTCAAACTTAAACACTGAACTCTCTGATAAGCTAGTACCTACATTTTGCCCAAATGCCTTCTACTTTTACCTCAGATTTCCCTCATACTATGGGAAATGAGTGCAGGTCCCTTTGCAGCACTCACTTAGCCCTGAGACACAAAGGTGACAGGGAAGACAGCTACGTACCAGACTCACCAGCCAGGGTTGGCAGAGGGCTGCTGAGGTGGGAGGGTTGGGATTTTAGCCCCTCACTGTATGTCATAAGGGCATTCCCTGCCTTCTGCCAACAAATATTCTGATAGTGTTTTATACTTAAGGTAGTTTGGAAGGAATCAGCCTTCAGATAGAGCCAATTTCCAGGGTGTGTCTCAAGAAGTAACAGCTGCATTTGCTCTGGTTCTCTGCCTAGGGAAGGCTTCTTGCCTTTTTCTTCCTCCCCTCTCCTTTCTTATCAGCAGCCTCTCATACCCGCAGCTACTCTCCAGGATTTGCCAGATTTGAAACCACCTCTCGTTATGGGCATTTGTTCACTGTTACAGTGGGCATGGGATAGAAAATGTGTGGCTTAAGAGCTTCAGTTTTCATCTGCACAAAAACATGACACTTGGAATTGGAATGAAAGTAACCTGTCTCTATTGGGTCACAAATGCATCCCAAAGCCCATTGTATATAGGACTTACTAAATGTTTGTTAAATGAAGGACTATAAGAATTCTTACTATTTATTTATAAAGAAACATGGTTTAGATGGCTCCAGAGATTTTTGTTGGTGGAATAACATGAATTTTTGTTTTCTGGTTGCTGTTTCATATCTCTAAAGTTTTGCCTAACAGCTCACAAGATGACTGAACTAATTCTGTAGACACTCAGAGCTCCAGACATCGTCATACCAATAGCTCAAGAAAGATCATGAATAGTTTTTTTTAACTAGGCAGCAATTTCTTTCTCAGAAGTTTTAAGCAGAGTTTTCCTATGGCCTGAGTTGGGTGATCCACTATCTCATGCAACTCCATCCAGGAAACATGCCTAGGAAAGACAATGACAAGGAGCTCCATTTTGGTTTAAATAATAATTTATCTTCAGGACTAGAGACCATACTACCTTGAATGAAATCAGGTTTCTGTTTATACCAAGAAATGGAAAGTTGCTCACTAAGCGAGCAACTAACAGTGTCAACAAGAGCTATAAAATTGGACTTCTGCTCATGCTGTTGATAGCCCTAACCTCTACATTTATCCTTTGTTTTTTCTGTCTCATGCTCTCTGATAAACAGTAATTTCTCCCATAGAGAGAAATGCGTGCAGGGACAGGTGGTAAAACAAAGTCTATTTATTAAGGACCAGGATTGATGTAAAAGAAGAGGGATAGAAATTTTTAAAAAAGAAACTAATTTGGACACAGAATTGGGCTTGATAGTAAAATAATTCATTTACTCATTATAGCTCCTCCACAGTTTAGGCACTATTCTATACACTGGGGACTTAATGATGTAAAAATTAGACCAGATCTTATCTTTCAGGGATCATGTGTTCCAATGTATGTGAGAGTTAGTACTTTAATAAACAGATCAGTATATATTATGAAATCAAGACTGAGAGGCACTAAGGGAAAAAAAGTGAACACAATCAGGAAAGATAGTATGATAGGAAGGCTTCTCTGAAAGCATATGGAAGAATGGCCTTGTGTGTGGGAAATGGGTCACTATCTGGGAAACATGGAGTAGGAAGTTCTGGAGTGGCAAAGGCTATAATGTAGAGGCCAGGATGAAGTGAACAAGGATAAGAAATGAGGTCAGAAACTAAGCAGATGATCAGAGGATACAGGATTTTGACAGTGTTGATAAACACTAGAGATTTTATTTTCATATAATGGAAGACATAGTGTAATTTGAATAGGAAATTGCCATATTTCATAATATTTTTAGAGTCTCACCCTAGATGCTATAAATAGGAGTACTGGGCTATAATTATAGTGATTCATAGCACACAATGAACAGAACATTTATAATACATTTTGTTAAGTAATTAATAGACCCTTTGTGTTTTAGTGACACATTTAATTTTTTCAGTGCTAGGGATTTAAACCAAGGCCTCACAAATGCTAGGCAAGTGCTCTACCATTGAGCTACATCCTCAACCTGAAATATATTGCTTATGAAAGAGATGCAGTTTTTTACATCTACCCTAAGAAATTTGAATACACAGTTTACTAGATGAGTTGAATTTTAAAATATTCCTAAATTTTTATAGTTGTCAGCTTTGAGATACCTACTCCTAATAATTAAGTAGAGAAAAAATTATTGAATTTTTCTTGAACCATCAATAACTACACCAAAATTGATTATTAAAAATTAATTTTGGTAGTCAAGGATAATATTCTCTTTTAATAATGGGAAAGCCAGACCCAAAACTTTCCACCTTGTTTTTTTACCCAGTCACTGGATCATCCACACACTCAATATTAAACTTTAGCAACAATATTTTAAATCATTCCTTGGTGTGGCTTTCTGCAGGATGATGCACTGTGGTAAGAGTCAATGACAAGTAAGAGCAGGGTGTGTGTGTGTGTGTGTGTACACGTGCATTCATGTGTATGTGTGTGTGTATGTTTAATGTGGGATAAAAGCAATGGTGAAAGAAGTCATTGTCATCAAAACACACCTAAAACACTTAAGCTTAGGAAAGAGTACAAATACAGGTTGAAATCTGGGAGTTAGTTCTTTTAAAGCTACCATTGCCTGCCTACGCCCTGAAACATCTTCTTTACTTGCCGTGGAGCCCTTGTTCTAGTTGGTAAATGCCATACAGTATATTATTTCATCTCTCTGTACCTCAAGCCAACCAATATGCATGGAACATTTTGTTAATGAGGATGGAGATGGGGTTGGGGGAATGTCAGTCTATTTTTTCCATTCTTTCTCGAATCTTTCCTAACCTCTCAGCCCACTCAAACATACTGAGATGTAATTACTGAGAAACTGAAAACCTTTCTGGCTAGTGGCATCTCAAGCAAGAGGAATAATACTAGAGACATACTCACAGAGAGATGTAAAGTTTGTCTTTATTGCCCAAGAATCAGGATGATAATAATTAGATTTTCTGGTTGGCAGCATAGTTTTATTATAATATTTATCACACACTTGGGTTCTCAGACTTCTCCTTCTCAGGCTGGGTGGCAGCAGCAGCAGTGGTTCAATCTATCACACTGCACTGGCAGTGGCATGTGTTTCCCTGCTGGACACCCCATGAACCACAGCCAAGGCCACAAGAACAATTAGTGAGTACCATCCATGTGTGGGCATGTGAGACACAGACACCAGAGCCCCTGGATTTTGAGAGAGGAGGCACACCTTTCATTCCTGGAAATTCTGTGATAGAGCTACACTTTGTGGTGCCTGAAGATAATTCAATTTTGAGAGTCTTCTGCAAGAAAAAAATGCACAAGTTATTAAATGAATTTACAGGGATATAAGGAAAACCCATGCAAATGAGGGGCTTGGAATTTGGGAGTTTTAATTCCTTTAAACGGATGAAAATTCACCTCTGTGCTGCCTTCTTTCTCCCTCTACACTAACACAGAGGGCTAGGTTGGGAAAGCGATGTATGCCATTAGCATGACAGCACAATTGGAGAACAAGCACTGGCATATTGGGGCATGAGGGGAAGCAATAAAAGGAAGAGGCAGACACCCAAAATCCTTCAGTGGAATCCTTAACAGAAATGAGAATTGGTAAGGGATCTCTGAGAATTACAGCTCAGCACAAGGGCAATACTAATCTGAACTAGGAAAAGTAGAGGTACTAGGGATGGAGGGCCATGGGCATCTTACTCATAATGTTGTGTGGAAGAAGCCCCAGGCAGAAGACTGGGCTTGTGTGTCTCTATGGAGGTTGAAGTCTTGGGATGACACAGAGGGCAATTTAGGATGTAGGACTAAGGAGTGAACCTCTTATTTTCCCATTTCCCTGTCAATTACTTAGACCTGGAGAGTGTCTGTGATTTTTTTTTTGTTGTTGTTGTTCCAGGGATCAAACTCATGAATTTGCACTTGCCAAGCAGTGCCAAGCACTTGCCACTGAGCTAAATCCCCAGCCCACTTCTGTGATCTTATCCAGCATGGAATCTAAGGAAGACGGAATGCACCCTGGGATCATTAGCTGGGAAAGAAAGAGGAAGATGCGGTGGCAAGACATAGACTTTAGTCTGCATGAAGTCAGTGTTTTAGAGCTGGGAAGAAAGATGGAAGGAAGCTGAGATCTCTGATCTCTAGTGTGGCTGTGAGTGGAGAAGAGAAGAGAACATGGATAGTCTCAAGACAGTATATATTCTGTACTGGATCTCTTTAAAGCTGATTGGAGAAGAAGAGAGAATTCTGCAGAGAAAACTCACCAAGAAGTTCAGAAAAGTTTGCAAGGACTAGCTAGGCAGGGATATATTAATGCACTGCAGTATTGATCTGTGCTTCCTTAATGTATAAACACACACACACACACACACACACGTTGAACAAATTTTCAAAGTGCTATGCCAACTGGTGTGCCACTCATGAACATGAGTTTAATGTGTTCATGATAAGCAACAGTTGCCTTATCTCTGTCAACTGGACTCTACTACCTTGCTGTTCCCTATTCTCCTCTGGACAACTTGGCAGCCCAAATACCTGGGCCTTTGTTTGCCTGCTGTGTACTGAAAGCCTTGTTTGATCTTCCATCAAGAAGTGGCTGTTTTGTGATTTGCTGAGTGAGGCTTCTACATAACACATGCCCAGACTCCATTTTATTGTCCCTCTGTAACTTGGTTGTAGAAAAAAGTAACAGAAAAGCTGACTGACACTGGCTGAAAAACTTCTAAGGAAGTTTAGTATTTGCTTAAGAAGAAGCATGGCACACGATTCCAGGGTTCTTTTGGGGGGGGTCAATGGGCTTATTAATAGCCTTTTCCTTTATGCCATCATATTCAACTTACATTTTGATCCTGTCACTTCATGGTCTTGGGTGGCAAGGATCACACCCTCAGCCCAGACACAGAGTGGGAGGGAAGGACTGAGGTGAGGCTGTTCTCTTTGGAGCCTTGCCTTTTCATTTTGGAAGCAGCATTTTTTTTCCTTAGAAAAGACTCTCTCTGGTATTTCATTTTTAAGTTCTGGGTCTTCAGTTTCTCTTGCCACTATATGTGGATAGGAAAGCAAGTAGGGTCCTACAATCCATAATTAGAGATTTCTGGGTCCAGATGTGTTTCAGAACTCAGAAGGTTTCAGGTTTTAGAAAGTAAGTATTTTATGTTATGTCTCCAAGGAGCTTTAGAAAAACACTGTCATCAAACACATTCATTTGTGCACTGCAAAATGTATCAATAGTAACGTGGAATAACAATGATCATGAAAAGTTTCACAAGTTTTTTATGAAATCATTTAGCATCAGACTTAGGGAAAATATTCTCAGCTTTCTGACTGTTAAGTTTTGGAATAGTGAATGAAAGATTGAAGAATGTTATATGACCACAAAAAGAAAAGGTGTTCTAATTTGTTGTCTAGGATGTGCCAATAGCCACCATGAATAAATCAAGAAAGGCAAGGTGAAGAATAAGAGAAAGGCTGTTGAGTGACCATTTCTGGATGTAGTCAAAGCTGGAAAAGGCTGCACTACTTCTGTGACCAGGCTTTCAGTTCCTTTCCAGAGATGGTCTCCAACAAATAGCTATTTTTTTCTACTTATCTTTCAGGCAACTTCCCTAATGGGATGCAAGGATATCACCGAAAAAGAAAAGTTGCCTTCTCAATTACTGGATAAAAGTTGAGAAAAGAAATGAGGAATGGAGAATAAGAAAGAGCACAGATTTCAATTTGCTATAAAAGTTGGTAGATTAATTCACTTGTTAAATAAATTATTGTTTGTAGAGCTTCTCCATACCAATTCTATCTCTAGTGAATCATCAGTGGACACAAGATCCTTGCCCTGTTGAAACTGCATTTTAAAGTAGCAGGTAAATATACACAATGGACAAATCTTGAATAATTTTCAAATATCAAATAATTTTCTAAAGAAAAATAAATTAAAGCAAGACAATAGATGGTGCTGTTGTACTATCGCATATAACTCAGTCTTCAGGAAACGCATCTCAGAAAAGACAGTAATGACCTAGAGAAGTGAGGGGATTAGTTGTAAGAAAATGTAGGACGAATATTCCAGACTAAGTGTAAAACAAATGTAAAGAGTCCAAGGCAGGGAGACTGGGTGTATTGAAGTGAGACAGGAGAAGCACCTGATTCTTCTCTTTTTCTCAATGCAGGTTGAAGAGTCCACAGTTGGCTATCCCCTGTTGTAGCCTCGCCTCTCACTTTCCTTTACTAGCCCTTGCACCCCTCCATGGCTTGCCTAGACGTCCTTGCTTGTGGTTTAGCGGCCACCCTCCTCAGGTTGCTCAGACAGGAGTACAGCTTGCTTGTCAGCTGTGGTGCTCTTATCCCGCTTCTAGCACTTCACCTGCTGCTACTGCTGCCTCTAAAGAAGAGTTACCCCAATAGAGCTCATATCAAGGCATGAGGGATTTGGGTCCATTAATACCCCAAGTCTCAATAAAATGGAGCTCTAATGAACATAGCTATCCCTCCTGAAGTTACCCTGGTTTAGGCCCTGTCATTTCCCCCAGAAATACAATAGTTATCAACCAAACAGCTTGTGTGGCCCCTCACTGAATTGCCCCCAGACATCACTGCTCTTCTTGACCTAATCACAGGCCTGCACTTGTACCAATCAGAATAGTGTGGACAGATAGTGGACTCAAAGGAAGAGCAATAAATACAAGGGGTTGTCAGCCCTAAAGAGATCCAGAGAGCAACAGCTAGTGAAGACCAGCACCTGGCAGTGTCCCCCAACAGTGCTGGGCACAAAGCAGCGCCAAATGGCAGTGGCTTCCAGCAGCAGAGACCAGTACCTTGCAGAGCTGATCACCAGAATCTAGCACGTGCTGGTGTCACACAGGGGCAGCCGGCAGTGGTAGAGACCACAGAGTCTCCCAACAAAGTCTCCACGTGTGGAGAGCAGAAGCTGGTACAGAATGGCAGTGAGAGAAGCTAGCAGCCAACTGTGCCAACTGACAGCATGCAGTGTTCTCCAGTGTAGTTTGGTAGAAGTCTAAGAGCACTTTGCAAGTTCACAGCTTCTGCATGAGTTAAGCCAAGGACCCTCACTAACTGGCAGTGAAGGAGTGTCAACAGTGATGGTGCGGCCTACATGGAGGGAAGTGATGAGGGGGTAGAGGAACCAGAAAAAAGGTCAGAAATACCACCAGGAGAAGATTACAGAGCTTATAAACCAGTGAAAAAGCATTAGGCTTTGTTGTTCCTTTCACAGGAAATTATTTCAGTGTTTTGTTCAGGGACACGACATGCAACAACTTATGTTTTGAAATTCTCCATGGCACTGTGAAGTAAGGCAGCGGCAGACCTTTATGGTGTTCTTATCTTGCATGAGAGTTTCAGGAGTGAGGACTGTTGAATCTGGATTACACAGAGCAAGTTAAGCCACCATATGATTTACTGAGGAGAAAGAGAACTTTGATTTTGTTCTGAACCACATACTGAAGAGTATTTACTTAAATGAAGGTCCCTGAAGGCAGAGAAGATGTGGAGGAAATGCTAAATCGTATTTGATCACGGTCAATTTAGTATGCCGTTTATGCTTTCGGATGGAGCTGCAGCTTAAAGAGCTGAGTATACAGATTTGAGGCTGAGGAAAAAGTGAGAAGCAGAAATACAAAACTGAGAGGAATCAGTACACAGGCAGATCTAAAAGGTGTTCTTGTCTTAGAAAAACAAGGACTTTTTATTTTTAGTGAATCAGGCAAAGAAGGTGAGAGTCTGCAAAGTGATGACTAGAAGGACATAGATATAGTAATGTGAACTAAATTGCATTGAGCGGGGTATTTGTTGGAAATGGCAAAGTGAGAGAAGAGGGCACATGAGTGCCCTTGGGTTAAACTGGGTTAAATTGAGCCTGAGCAACAGGAACGGTGACCATTGCCTCTGGAGAATGCTGCGGCAGTGACAGCACCATATCTGAAACTGAAGGGATCACTTTCCAATACCTCTATCTTGTAAATAACAAAATGCTTCTCAGTAATAATTATGCAATGATTAGGAAAGATCAGTATTCATGATTCCTTCTCTAGTTTTAAAACAAAAAATTAACCATCAAAAAGAACAAAATTCAGTTTTAATAATATCATTGGAATACAGATAGAATACATATGGGCTAAAATTTACCAAATTCAATGATATAGTATTTACTAAATGAAAATATTATACCTTTTTATTTGCATTATTTCAAGTTTAATTTTAAACAAATGCATACAATTACACAGAATGATCAACTCGATGTAATTTGAGCTCTATTTGTTTTTGTAATCACTGAACTAACATTATTTATTTATAATCTACTGCTTAAATCCATGAAAGAATTTGAGAAGCACACTTGAAAATTCTGAATTGTTAGGAATTTTCTTTAGAAATGAAGCTGTGTAACTGATACTGAGTAGCTAAGTACTTTTTATGTTTATAAATCAGAAATTCTCTAAATAAACTTTCAGGTGGAATCCAATGGTTATGAAAGGATAAGTAACAGATATGTGTTAATATGAAATTTAAATCTATATAAAACTCAATGGTAATAATGTTTAGAACTTAGATTAATCAATATATTTGAAACTATTTAGAACTTAGAACTGCTTAGAACTTAGATTAATAAACATGTTCGGAAGGAAAGGAATACTTTGCCTTTGATATTATTTAGAATCACCTTGCATAATGATAATAAAAATCAAATTAATGTTTACTCAGTTTTATCATTGCTTTTAAATCTTTACAGATCTCATATCTTGCATCTTGCCAGCATTCCCACCCTTGGGAGTCTCTGCTTATGATATAAGGACATATTTTTGGATCAGTCACTATTTTTCTAGAAGTTCCATTTCAGCATTTCTGGCAAAGGTTCAAAAATCTTATACAAGGAGAGTGGAAGCTTGGGTTATGAAAAGTAAATGTCAGAACTTCTATTTTTATTTTTCATTCTTTAACATTTTCTATTTTGTACATGTTTTGTAGTGAACATAATGTGCTATTTTACATGTACAGATTATAAACTACATTTGGATATTTAGCTTTAATTTCTTTTTTTTAATTTTAAAGAGAAAACAAACAGAAAAAAGGGTAGAAATAATGCAGAATTTAAAAAAAAAGTAAGAAATCACTGGTTGATAAATTACATATTATCCTCTTAGAAATAGTTGTTCAAGTTACAACATTAAAGCATATAAAGTGGACATTCAAACTGAGACTGCAAACAGTTCTGTTCAAAGATCTAACAAAAACTTAGTAATATGGTCATCTATCTTACACACTTAAACATACATGAAGTTATATCCTTTACAGCACTTTCTTTTCCTCTCTTATTTACAATAGTAATTACACATTTTGAGTTTTGTTACTCCTACAGTTCTTATTACTTTTTACACTAGAGACAATATGATATTTATAAATATGATTCTTATTTATTTCACTTAAGAGGATAGTCTCAAGTTGCCTCCATTTACCAATAAGGCCTCAAGATCATCCTTTTGATATCTGAGTAATATTCTATTGTATAAAAATACCACATCTTTTTCATCCACTCTGCAGTTGATGGGCATCTTTCAAGATTTAGCTATTACAAATTGTGCTGCTACGAACATGGGTGCACATATATCGCTGTGACATGACATTTCAGTTTTTCTGGGAAAATACCCAGGAGCGGAATAGCTGGATTGAATGGAACTTTGAACCCTAGCCTTCTGAGAAATCTCCATACTGATTTCCATAGTGGTTGCACCAGTCTACACTCCCACCAGCAGTGGAATAATGTTCCTTTTTCCCCCATAGCCTTGCCAACATTTGTTATCAGTTGATTTCTTGATGGCAGCTATTCTTTCCAAGATGAGATGAAACCTAAATGCTGTTTTAACTTGCATTTCTTGAATGACCAGTGATGGTGAACACTTCATGTATTTATTTACCATTTGTATATCTTCATCTGAGAAATGTGTGTTCATCTCAGATGCCTGTTTTTGGAGAGGGTCTTTGCATTTGGGGGTCTTGATGTTTTTCAATTCTTTATATGTTCTTGATAAAAGTCCTTTGTCTGAGGGATTGCTGGCTAAAATTCTTTCCCATTCTGTGGGTTTTCTTTTCACTCTGCTGGTGATTTTTTTTGAAGTGCAAAAACTTTTCAATAATATGAGATCCACTTGGAGTGAAATAATTCAAGCCCTGAAGGAGAACTAAATCCAGCCCAGATTGATATATCCTGTAAAACTCTCTCTAGAAATTAATGGAGAAGTAAGATGCTTCCATGACAAAGAGGAAGTGGGAGAATTTGTGACCACCAATCCAACCCTAACAAAAAATACTGAAGGAGATTTTAGAGATAGAGAAAAAGAATACGAGCATTTCAGGACAGTGGCAGAGAGGCCTCAGTGAATGGGGCAGACAGTGGAGTAGAACAGAATAATAGACTACCAATGGCAGAAAAATAGAATAGCAGAAATGAGGCAGAGAAGATTGTCTGTAATCTCTAGTATAGAGGGCCTTATAATACGAACAGAGAGAAACACAGGCAGAGTAGATCAGGATATAGGGTCCATTGAGATGTTCTATATAGGGAGGCAGTGGAACCAAAAATAAGCAATGCACCCTATGGGAGTGAAAGGGGAGGAATTGTCTAAAAAAGAAAGGCAGAGGATATTGTTAATGGGGTAATAAGATTTAAAATCTACATTATTCCCATCACTCTGCTTGGATGTATTACATGCTATTCCAGTTTGTCTACTTACGCTAGACTTGAGGACATGGTCACCTATCCCAAAAATAAGAGGACATATTATGGTAATCATCCTTAATTTCCTATCAACTTAATCTGAAGCCCTGTATAACTTATACTTTCTTATTATGACTGATCTTATTTGAATCTGGTTTGTTAGAGTGCTACCTTGTATTGATTGATTTTATTCAAATCTGTTATGATTGATAGCATCAAGTGTAAGAGTATAGGCAACTACACTGAAGATGACAAGATTCACTAAGATACCCACTCTGGTTGGATTATTGCCTGCTTTTGAAGTCTTATAATATCTCCAATGCTTTGTTTTTATTAATGTTGTTATATACTTCTGAGACATCATGGTAACCATTGTAGATCACCTTGTATTGTGGTTTTATATGACTTTTTGCTTCATGCTTTGTAGGAATTGTTTTATTTTGTCTTGCTTTGTTTTGTTTTTCCCTCTAATACAGAAAGGGTAGATATACATGTAGAGACTCATGAACGTGTAGAGCTTATAAACAGTTTATGAGAAACAACTATATAATGCATGTTGTAATGAACAACTACTTTGAAGAAAAAGAGACTCTATAGTACCCAGTGCTGATTCCATAATGTTATGATGTGAAATCCAGCAATACTATCATTCTTTGTTCAAAGTGATTTTACCTTGTTTTGTTTTGTTCAAGTTCAATACACACGAAGGTATGGTCAGCTGTTTTGAAGAGAATGAGAGACACTATGACAGCCACTCTTGGCTTCTCTATTTTCTGGTCTTGAAGACCTGAAATGCCTTCCTTATCCTGTTCAGATCAGTTCCATACTAGGTTGTTTCATGTGAATTTCCTGTATGTGACAATATAGACATCTATTTGGACGAAAACAAGCGTCAGTATAATAGAGAGTGAATATCTCCGAATGTCTAGTTTTGAAATTTATGTCTCTTACATTGCTTTCTTGTGACCCACTTTGTTCTGTTTTGTTGTGTTTAATTTTATCCTTTTGATATAATTGTATGTATGTTTGAGTGTGTAAGATGGATGACAATATTGCTGTTTTTGTCAGATCATGGAGCAGAACTATTAATAGTCTCATTGTTTGAATGTCCACTTTGCATGTTTTAATTTTGTAATTTGAACAACTATTTCCAAGATGTCAGTATGTAATTTGTTAAGTAATGATTTCTTAGTGATTTTGTTGTTGTTGTTCTTTTCCTTTTTTCCTTGGAATTCTGTATTGTTGCTACACTTTATTCTGTTTTGTTTTGTTTGTTTTTTTCCTCTTTAAATAAAATAAAAAAAATAACATGAGATCCAAGTTGTTGATTCTTTGAAGTGTTTCCTGACAGTTTGGTTTTGTTCATGAATTGTCTGCCTACCACTATGTCTCCAAGACTTCTACCTACCCTGTCTTCCAGTAGATTTAGTGTTCATGTTTTAATATTTAGGTCTTTGATCCATTTTGACCTTAGTTTAGTGCCTGATGATAGGTGTGTGTCTAGTTTCAGTCTTCAGCATATGGAGAGCCAATTTTTCCAACACCATTTATTAAAGAGGCTATTCTTCTTCCAGTTAACATGTTTAGCCCCTTTGTCAGATATCAGGTGCCTGAATGGCTTTTTAGTTGTGTTTGCATCTTCTAATCTGTTCCATTAATACAGGGGCCTATTTCTTTGCCAGTAGCATGCTAGTTTTATCACTTTGGCTTTGTAGTACAGTTTCAAGTCAGCAATTTAGATGCCTACTGCCTTGCCTTTGTTGCCCAGAAATATCTTTGCTGTTTTAGGTTTCTTCAGTTTCCAAATGAATCTTAGGAGTGTTTTCTCTAGATCTGTGAGGTATGTTAATGGTATTTTGATTGGGATTTCATTAAATCTGTATAACACTTTGGGGAGTATGGCCATTTTCACAATGTTGGTTCTTCCTAGCCAAGAGCAAGGAATATCCTTCCATTTTCTAATATCCTCTTCAATCTCTTTTTTTAGCATAGCATAATTTTCAGCATATAGGTCTTTTACATTCTTAGTTAGGTTGATTCCTAAGTATTTCATTTTTTTAAATGCTATTGTGAAAGGCAATAATTTCATAATTTCTCTCTCAGTGAGTTTTTTGTTGTGTACAGGAATGCTATTGATTTTTGAGCATTGACTTTGTATCCAGCTACAGTACTGAATTTGTTTATTATCTCTAGTAGTCTTTTAATGGAGTTTTTTGGGTCTTCTATATAGAATGTCATGTCATCTGTAAATAGTGATAATTTAACTTCTTCCTTTCTTATTTTTATTCCTTTTATTTCTCTCTCTTGTCTGATTGCCCTGGCCAGTATTTCCAGAACTATATAAAATAGGAGTGGTGATAGTGGACATTCTTGTCTTGTTACTGATTTTAGAGTGAAAGCTTTCAGTTTTTGTCCATTTAGTATAATGTTAGCTGTTGGTTTGTCATAGATAGCCTTTATAAGCTTGAGGTAGACACCATGTATTCCAAGTTTCTGAAGGGTTTTTATCATAAATACATGTTGGACTTTATCAAAAGCTTTTCCTGCATCTATTGAGATGATCATCTGGTTTTTGTTTTTGGCTCTGTTGATGTGGTATACTACATTTATTGATTTGCAAATGTTAAACCATCCCTGCATTGCTGGAATGAATCCCAATTGGTCATGATATATATAATCTTCTTGAAGATTTGCTGCATTATATTGGCCAGTATTTTATTGAGAATCTTTTCATCAGTCTTCCTTAGTGAGATTAGCCTATAGTTCTTTCTCCTTTTTGGTTGGGTGTTTCTCTTGTTTGGGTATGAGAGTAATACTTGCTTCCAAGAATGATTTAGGGAGGATTGCTTCCTTTTCAATTTCATTGAAGAGTTTAAGGAGCATTGGCATCAAATCTTTTCTAAATTTCTTGTAGAATTCAGCTATGAATCCATCAAGACCCAGGATTTTCTTTGTTGGTAAGCTTTTAATTACATTTTCAGTTTCAATAGCTGATATTGGGCTATTCAAAATTGCTAAATCTTCTTGGTTGAGCTTTGGTAGTTCATATGTTTCTAGAAATCTGTCCATTTCCTCTGTGTTTTCCACTCTATGTGAATAGAGATTTTCAAAGTAGATATTCATGATCTTTTGAACTTCCATGGGATCTGTAGTAATTTCCCTCTTTTCAGTCCTTATTGCATGAATTTGGGTTTTTTATTTCTTTTTCTTGATAACATTAGCTAGAGGTTTGTAAATTTTGCTCATTTTTTCAAAAAAACCAGCCTTTTGATTCATTAATTATTTGTTTTTGTTTTTTTAGTTTCAATTGCATTGACTTCTGCTCTAACATTTACAATTTCCTCTCTTATATGAGCTTTGGGTTTAACTTGCTATTCTTTTTATTTCCCTCTTAAGACCACTTTCATTGCATACCACAGATTACAGTATGTTGTTTCTGCATTTTGATTGAATTATAGATATTGCTTTTTTTCTTGTTTAACTTCATCTGTAGCCCACTGGTTGTTCAGGAGGCTATTATTTAATTTCCATGTATTTATGCAGGTTTTGCAATTTATTTTGCCATTAGTTTCCAATTTCAGTGCACTATGGTCAGATATTACACATGGGATAATTTCAATACGTTTGCAGTTACTTAAGAATGTTTTATGGGATAATATATGGTCTGTTTTGGAGAATGTCCCATGTGCAGCTTATCTTGACTTGAGAGTTTGTGCTGAAAAGTCTGCTGTAATTCTAATGGGCTTTCCCTGATAAGTGAGTTGTGTCTTTTCTCTAACAGTTTTTAGTATTCTGTTTTTATGCTGCATGTCTGGGATCTTAATTATTATGTGTCTGGGTATAGATTTATATTGGTTGTGATTGTTTGGCATTCTATATGCCTCACTTATCTGCATATCAGATTTTTTCTTTTCTTTTCTTTTTCTTTTTTTTTGTTTTTTTGGTACTGGGAATGGAACTCACAACCTCGCACTTGCCAGGCAGACGCTTAGGCCACTGAGCTAAATCCCCAGCCCACATATAGATTTTTTTCACTATGTTTGGGAATTTTTCTCCTATTACTTCTGTGAATGTCATTTGTATTGACTCCTGTATTTTCACTGATGCCTATTAGTATTATATTGTTTCTCTTGGCGACATTTTGAAGCTGGTGGATTGTCATTTCCTGCTGCTTTGTTATTTTAAAAGTTCTATCCTTTCATGATCGCTAATTGTGATCCTGTCCTCAATGTCTGAAATTCTATCAGCTTCTTTTAAACAGTTTTACCAGCTTTGAATAAATTTTTTTTCATTTCTTGGATATCTCTTTGAGTTTATTTCATGAATTCTGCTTGTTTTCTATATTGTTTGTTCAAGGTTTCAATCAATTTCTCATGCTCCTGTATTTTTAATCTATTTCTTCTCTAGCTGCACTGGGCCAGTCCGTTACTAAGGTTGCTATTTCTGTCTTTACATGAGAGATTACTTCTCAATTGCTTTCCTCTATAGCCTCATGGAGATTTTTTTTTTACTTCACTTTCTATTTTTTCAGAGATTTCTGGTGTGTTACTTTTTTTTTTTTCATGGAGGCTTGTTGGTTTATTTATTTATTTATTTATTTAAAAGAGAATAAAACAAAAGGGGGCAGTACAGAGCAGATCAGAAGAGGACAACATAGGCAACACAGTACTTTACATTAAGTCAACTGGACATCAACAGTATCTAACGCCATATCTCGTACTCTGCTATAGTTGAGCATAGTTTCAATTACAATAATATCAAACATAACACAATAGTATAAAGGCATGCATATAGTGAAAGAATTCCAGGGCTTTCTGAACCAAATAACAGAGAATGATCAATGGGTATTATAATATCTCATTTTTGATAAAAAAGAAAAAAATTTGTTTGAACTATCACACATATTCAAATTCCAA
>PVJX010022649.1:0-30247 GCA_004027295.1 Dolichotis patagonum
GCCTAGCCACTCTTTAACAGTGTATTTTGAAGAGCAGAATTTTAAAATGTTGATGAAGTTTAATTTATTATATTTGTTTAATAGGGTCAGTAAATATTTACAATAAATGGTTTGTATATATGTTGAATCTTACCAAATTGTACACTTTAAGTATGTGCAGTTTATTTTTTGCCAATTATACTTCAATAAAGTTGTTTAAAAAAGGAAAGAGATTAAAACAGTCCAGTAATGCAGGGCATACTTATACTAGCAGCACTCAGGAGGTTGAGGCAAGAGGATCACTTCAAGTACAAGGACAACCTGGGCTACCTAGTGAGTGTAAGGCCAGTCTGAACTGCATAGCTACCAGTAGCATTCCTTTTTCAAGCCTGCAGTAGGATCAGGCTGACAGAAACAAGCATGGTCACGGTGAAGATTTAAGTCATGGAGTGGTTCAGGTGCAGTCTGAGATCTTCCTGCCTCTGCCTCCCAAAGTGCTAGGATTTCAGGGATGTGTTAGTATACCTAGACAGGGGTTGTTAATGATGCCATACCTGGTGTCCTTGGGTTGTCTTTCCATTTCCCAGCCTCCCTCAAAGTACAAGACAATAGATTATGAACAAAAGAAGTGGCAAACATCATATCTGGGCCAAGAAGGTTAAGCATTGGTACGCCTAAGGAACTGTCTCTGTTTCTGTCACTCATTGTCTTTGCTTCTGCCCCTCACCCCCACCCTCGGTGTCTTGGAAGTCAGAGAATCAGGGAAGCAGTCAGAGTCCCTGAATTTCAGCTGGAGGAGCACTACCCAGTATGGCTGCCCAGCCATCACTGGACTTTGTAGAAGTGAAAAACAAGCCTGTGCTTCACTATACCATTGAGATTTGAGGCTGTTTATTTCAGTGACTAGAATTAATTGCTTTGACCAATACCACAGTAGTTGGATTAATGTGCCTGCCATGTTTTCCATATCCTACCACACTCTATACTAAGTCATTTGCAAGATAATAGCTGTGAAACTACTGTCTTCATATTTTCCAAAGCTTAATTGTTCATGTTTTTAAAGAAGAAAAAAAAATGACAAACAACTCTGAAGCTACATTATGAAATAAACAAAAGACTTGAGTATCATTATCTTGAACAGGGAAGTAAGACATGGTAAATCAGATAGTGATTTGTTAATTTCTTGATCAGATTTCTAAGTAAAGTCTACATGACTAAAAGAGAAAGTATAAATCGTTTAAAAAAGTAAGAGTTTGGAGTAAGAATCTTTGTTTACTAGTTGTATTCTTCAGACAAATTATTCAACCAGTCTCTGATGTGTAAAATTGTGAAAATAAATTTTTGTCCTTGTGAGAAACCACTCAGACTGTTTCAAATCTCAGGGGTGTCTAAAGACACCTGAGGGTGTGATGCCACTCATCTAGGACAGGTGCACAGTGGGACCTAGTTATGTAACCATGACTTAGCACAGGTACACACACATGCACTGGTTACAGCACTAGGTAAGAATGTAAGTATGAGATAACAACCTGTATAAGAACTATACAGCAAAGGTGCAGGCAGCTCTCTGTTCTGCCCATTCTGTCTACTGTTGTTGCTGATTGTTATAGTCAGGGATTGCAAGGAGAACAATTACATACAGGACACATAATTTATAGTATTATTTATAATGGTAACTCAAGGAGTCAAATACAAAGAAGATGCAGGAAATCTGTTCACAACAGTAAAGACCTGGAAAATCCAGATGAGGGCCTGGATCCCATGGCAACAACTTACATGAGTTCAGTTAAAAACCCAGAGCCCATGACAATGACCCATGCAAGTCTATTTCACGGATCTGTGCTGGGAAGACACAAAATTCAGCAGAGGAAGCTAGAAAGTTTGTGCCAGCAGGATGAAGGCTCTGTGCCTGCCGGCCAAGGGTTCTGTACCAGAGCCAGAAGTGATGCTCTAAATAAGGACCAGGGCTTCCCTGAAAAGTATCATAGCCATCCCCAGCGACAACAAGGTCACGAGGTCCTCCAGTGATGAGAACAGCCAAGTACATATCAGGAAGCTAGCATTCTCCTGGAGACTAAACAGCACACATCTTCTTCTCTGGAATCAGAAAGTGACGCTCAAAGTAAGGACCAAAATGAACCTAAGCCATTCTCAGTTAGAAGGTCCCAAGCTCTTCCGATGATAAGAGATCAAGAAGGCCAACATGACAAGCTCCTCCAGAACCAATGGCTCCAAACAACACTACCACTTAGGAGAACCCACAATGCTTCTCTCTTCCTCTCCAAGTCTCCTTGTTATGTTGGCAACACTCTTCAGGTGAGTCATCTATGCTCAGCACCATGCTGATTCAGTTAAGCTGGTATTTAAGTTGACCACCAGTTACCAGTCCACTACACTGATGTTTTGCACACGTGTGTTCTTTAACCTTGGGACCTCACCCATGAAAATCTCCCCTGGGACCCCTTAGTAGGGCAACAGTACTTTAAAGGATAGTATGTGAATAAAATGGGCTAATGCTATTTGATAAAGAATTTAGCTGATCTTTTGCTCTGGCCCCTTGGAAAGGGTCTCTAAACCATTGGAATTTCTCAAGTGACTAGAGGGACTTAGATTTTCTAAGAGCATTGCAAATGTCCTTTGCTATTCATTGGGTCCCTGAACTGTACCTCAGTTCACCTAATAAGGGTACATGTGGTGGGGCCATGGGTGATTTTACAATGGGAGCCAGTCACACAGGGACCAGCTATGTTAGATGTTTGGAGCTTTGCGTCTTATGGTAATTGCCTGACTTCCTGACCCACGAGAAGTGAAAGAATCTGGGAGTTGTGTATTCATGTGGTCAATGATCCAATAGATCATGGTTATGCAATGAAATGGCAATAAAAATGCAGGACACATGGATCTAGACCTTCTCTGGTCAATCTTCATACACTGATCAGCTAAGTGGCTGGTTTACAGTTTCCCCTACATTTTGTCCTGTGTGTCTCTTCTTTTGGCTGGTTCTGCTTTGTATCTGTGTAGTAAATCTTTAATCCTAAGTACAGAGACTTTTGAAGTTCTTTAAGCAGTTTTAGAAAATTATCAAAATGAAGGAGATTCTATCTACTTGGTCAGAAGTGTAGGTGACCTGAGAGGCACTGAGCTTGAAGCTGGAATCTGAAGTGATGACAGTTCTATGGGGACTCTGCCCTTAGTCTGTGAATCTGACCTAACTGAATAGTTACTGTCAGAATTGTGCAGTAGTTAATACACATAAAGCTTTTACAATAGTGCCTTCCTATAGCAACTTTCAGGAAAAGTCAGCTAATATTATTAAGCTATGAAATATTATTCATATAATACAAAAACATATATATATATATATATATATATATAAGAACATGTTTAAAAGATAATCTTAGGTGAAAAATAAACTTACAGTAGTTTAAAATACTGGAAACAACTTGTAAATCTGTAGTCTGGTTTTGACTGGGCTTCATTAAAAGAACTTGTAGTATGCTAGAGCAGAGGCTAAAATTTAAGCCAATTACATTAAAATATGCTTTTGTTTTTCATATATTTAAAATGGGACCAATTCAACAGAGCCCACATCTCAGTAGAAACATTTAAGGGTATCCTTCCAGCATATATGATATCTCTGATAACCCTTTTCTCTACTCTCATGACAGGAACCTGTGGTCATGGCTTTGACTTCTCGGTCACAGTGGAAGGACAGGGGTCCCTAACTGATCCAGGAAAGGTCTGTGAAGAATTCACTTTTCCTAATTTGGAATTTGAAAATTTCCAGTTGGTCTTGTGACCTGAAGGTTAGGCAGCTAAGGTCAAGGGCAGTTCAACTCCATAAAGTTGGGGGTTAAGAGAGGGAAAGAAGATATACAGAGACAAAAACAGTATGGTAAGCAGGGTTACTGGTGTTTTGGGCATGGTCTTCATCTCTTAGGAATCTCATTTTCATTTTCTTCTCTTGGGTTTCGTGAGAATCTTAGTCCCATAAAGTAATCTTGCTTATGTATGCTTTTCTGAAGCATATTTTATTAGTTGCAACTAGTGGTTTGATTAAGTAGCTCCTTGAGAAAGCTTTTAAAGGGAAGAAATGTAAAAAAAAAAGGTCTACTAGTCATGATTGCTGTTGTGAACTTGGTCAAGAAAGAGGACTGGGTAGAGATGAAAAATGGAAGAGCAAGGCGAGTCAGGGTTTAGACTCAATAGGAACATTGTAAACCCTCTCTCAGAGAGAAAGCTTCTATGTCCTCAATTGAAATACGCTTACATTAGGCCCCTTTGAATGTGGATGGAAGAATGGTAGAGATATTGAACAATATGGTTAAGCAAGCAATTGATGATCGGCTATCTTTGTTCAAGACAAAACTGGGTTAAGCAATAAATGTGTTGTGCCAATGTTATTATAAAAGAATAATGAAACCATTTGTGATAAATAGAAAATTGCACAAGATTCTATCTACGTGGCTGTGCTGAATCACAAATAGCCTTTTTATAAACAATGCTGTTATTTGTGGGGAAAACCAGGGGCCATCGCAAAGCTCATGCTCTTCTGGTATTTAAAAGAAGAGATCTACCTCCTGCCCGCTGGGCTCCACCAGGCCAAAGTAACCACTGTGAACAATGACCTGAGGGTCAAACCTGGGAAGGAAGGCCTTTGCCAGGTCACTCCCTTCACTGCAGGGAAAAGGCTGGCTCTCACTGCATTTGTTGAGAAAGAGGTTCAAGCAAAACACTCACCCAGAAAAGGAACTGCTTTCCTGGCATTTGGACCACTAAAATGGCAAGAGAGGGGCAGCTATTATTTTCATCTTTGCAGGATGAAAACATGACCTTGAAAATTGCAGGCAAACAAAGGAAGCGCAGAATCTGTCCCTCTCTTCTTGTCTCCTGCTTGCTGCCATGCTTTTTAAAAACATTCTTTTTTAGACTTTTCTTAAAAAGTAAGGAAAGAATAAAAGAGGCTCCATGACTATAGAGATATTTTAAAGAGTGGCAAATGTTATTTTATTCTTTTACTTTATCTATTTTAAAGAGAAAAAACAATAGAAACAATGTTAGAAAATTTTAAAACAAGAGAATAGGAGGTTGACAATGATTAATATATGGCATATTGTTATTATTTTGACAATAACCAAAGTAGTTGCTCAGATTTCAAGATATAGGCATGAAGGTGAGTCAGTGCCACTGGCAGACTGGGGAGGGAAAGAACCAGGCCTGACCAGGAGGTGATCCCTGCCTGGAAACCATATCATTTTCACTGTTTTGTTGAGATGGGTTTTATTCTCTTTTGTTTTGTTTGATTATGTTAAATCTGATGGCAGGAGCAGCTACTTAAAAGATAGCAAGACATATTATGGTAGCCATTTTAGATTTACTATTGGCTTGTTTTGAAGTCCTCCATTGCATTGTTTTGTTTTTATTGCTTCTACTATATTCTGCTCTTTTGACTTTTACTGTATCTGAAGGCATCTGCAGCTATTTTGAAGACAACAAAAGGCATTGTGTAATTATTTCTGATTTTGTAAGGTTTTGAAGTCCTGTTATCACTTACACTGATTTATTTTGATTAGTTTTATTCTGTTTTATTTTCCTTGGTTTTATTCTCTTTAAGAAAAGATATAGGCATGAGAAATTGATCAAACAGTATAAACACAAACTGTCCTTTTCAATGAAATAATGGAAATTAGTAGTATAATTATCTTAGTTATCATATATATGTATAGGTATATATGTATAGATATTCTTTTTCCTTCTTTTCTCCTTTTCCTCATCACAGTTGTTCTTTTCTTTTGAGCAGTTTCTTCCTCTTTCACAATATCTATTGTAAATTTTGGATCTTACTTTCTTTTTTGGTTTCTTATACTAGGGAGACAATATATTTTTACATGTGAGTCTGATTTATTTTACTCCTGAGTACGGTCTCAAGTTGCATCCATTTACCTACAGAAGCCTTGAGATTATTTTTCTTTATAGCTGAATGGTGTTTCATTGTACAGAAACACTACATCTTTTTTATCTATTTCTCAGTTGATGGGCATTTAGATTGTTTCCGAGATCTAGCTATTACAAGTTGTGCTGCTATAAGCATGGGTGCACATATATTGCTGTGGTATGTTGTCTTAAATTCTTCTGGGAAAATACCCAGAGTCTCTTTAAAATTTTAATTAGTACATGCATAAAATATACATGATCATATTCATCAGGGGAAGTTGGTAGATGTACACAATACATAATAATTCTTTTAACTTTCTATTCCTTTCACCTCTGTTCCTATTCTTTTCATCTCTTGGTCCCCTTCCCATTTGCAAAAATTCCTGTTTTCTATTGTCTAGATTTTATTTTGCTCTATATTATTTATACTTTGGCTTTCTTATATAAGTGAAACCATGGGATATTTAAACTTGCATATCTGATTTATTTTACATAACATTATTATATTAAGGTGCATCTGCTTTTCTATAAATGATTCAAATTTATCCTTCCTTATGGTAGAGCAGTATTCCACTGGGTATAAATATCACATTTTCTTTATCTACTCATCTGTTGATGGACATATAGGTTATGTCCAAGATTTAGTTATTATGTGTTGTGCTGCTATAAATATAAAAACACATGTAACATTGGAATATGTTGTCTTTAAAACTTGAGGAATTTATAGGACAATGGATACACTGGAGACCATAATGTTATGTGAAATAAATCAGACATACCAGTTTGAACATTTTATGTTCTTCCTTATATGAAAAATTTAATAGGAAGGAGGTAAGAGAAAAAAGAAAAGGAAAAGATTGTTATATTTTAAAAGTATTATTCTGTTGTTGGTCTCTAGTTTCATTGTAACATGATGTGAGAGCTCACTTTGCAGGATTTCCATTTCTTTGGATATGTTAAGGTCTTTATTGTTGTTTTGAGCATGGTCTATTTTGAAAAAAAATTCTTAGAAAAGGAAAATATATGAAGATAAATGGTAGCTCAGTGGTTACCTAGATTTGTGTTTGTGTGTGTGGTGGATTGGGAGATGATAGCTATAGGTCGTGTGTTTTGATATGGGATAACAAAAATGACCTAAATTTGATTGGGGCTATAGTTGTACAATTTTGTTAATGTGCTACTGAATCTTACACTTTAAGTTTATAAATTGTACGGTATGCAAATCTTTACTTTGATATAGTTGTTTTATTTAAAAATTATGTTGTTTTTAACTTCTTTGGGAAGATATATAGAAAGGGAGTAGTTAGACTGAGTGGAATTTCTAATTGGGTTTTCTCTTCCTACAGTCCCACAAGTATTTGTTACTGGTTGATTTTGGGATGATGATCATTCTCTCTGGAGTAAGACAGAAATTCAGTGTTGTTTCAATACTGAAATGTTGGAAATTTCTTCATATATTTGTTGGCCATTTGTATGCCTTTCAGTGAGAAGCATCTATTCCTTTCAGTTACCCATTTTTAATTGTCTTTTGTTTTGAGTGGTCTAATTGTTTTGAGTTCTTTATATATTCTAGGTATTAGTTATCTGCCTGAGCTATAGCTGGCAAACATTTTGTCTCATTGTGTAGGGTATCCCTTTGTTCCTTTGCTGTGTAGACACTTTTAAATTTGATACAATCCCATTTTTGATTTTTGCTATTATTTCTTGTGCAATTGGAGTTCTGATCAGAAATTATTTTCTTATGCCAATATCTTTTAGAGGTTTACCTATTATATCTTCTAGCAGACTGTTCCTGTTTTAATATTTAGATAGTTGATCCATTTTTATTCTGGTCCATAGAGATAGGAGTCTAAGTTCAATCTTCTATGTGTGTATAATGAGGTTTCCCAGCATCATCTGTTAAGGAGGCTATGCTTCCTCTACTGTATGTTTTTTAGTTACCTAGGCAAAACCAGGTGGCTGGCTTGGCCTGGTGTTGTTTCTACATTTTCCATTTTGTTCCATCGATCTGCATGTCTGTTTTTGTACAAGTACCATACTGTTCTTATCACTATAGCTTTAGAGTATTACCTGAGTTCTGGGATTGTAATGCCTCTTGCGTTGGTCTTGTTGCCCAGGATTGCTTTTGAAGTTCTGGGCCTCTTCTGGTTCCATATAAATTTTAAGATATTATTCTAGTTCTTTGATGAATTCTGTCACTACTGGTTGGAACTGTATTAAATCTATATATCAATTTTGGATGTATGACCATTTTTGCTATATTGGTTCTGCCTATTCTGGAACAGGTGATATCTTTCTATTTTCTGATCTCCTTTTCAGAATACCATGGTTTTTATTAAAGAAGACATTCATTTCCTTTGTTAGGTTAATTCCTAAATATTTACTTTTTGTTGAAGCTATGGAATACTATTTTTTTTATAAATTCTTTCTTGATGGGATCATCATTGGTATACAGGAATGCTATTGATTTTTGTGTGTTGATTTTGTATCCTTGAAGAATTTGTTCATTATTAGGAATTAGGATTTTGTATCCTTGAAGAATTTGTTCATTATTAGGAATCTTTTGGTTCCTAGGAATCTTTTGGTCAAATACTTTGGGTCTTCAATGTAAATAATGATATCATCTGAGAAAAAGATGTATGATCCTTCTTATTATTTGTACATTGTGTTTGTCAGTATCTTGTTGATGGTTTTTGCTCTATGTTCATTAAAGACTGGCTTATAGTTTCTCGAGTATGAATGCTGAGTCCTGCTCTGCCTTTTCTGTTAGGTGCATTTGGTCAGTGTTTTCTGCTCTAGGGCTATATTCACTTCAGCCACTCACAGTTCCCATGCCTCTCTGTGTGCCCCAAGTCGCTGCTTTATCCACCTACCTGTATGGCCTGGAATGTGAAGTGCTTCTACCCACCCATTCCACATACCTCTCTGTCTATACACACCAGGCTATTGCAACTATTCAAGATGAGGCGAATCCCTGACATAATGCTAATACTTTCAGACCCAGCCCTCTCCCAAAATCACATGTGACTGCTTTCTTACCACATGAGGCAGAATCTCATGTTTTTCCTGACTGAGCTTGCTATTGTCTAATATTCTCAAGGGTATCACGGCTAGCCCATGATCTCTCTGTAGCTGTCTCTTATCTAGCCACTGTAGTAGGCTAAAGTGTAGTTGTTCTGTGGCTTCAGATTTCCAGGGTAGCTCAATATAAAATAATTAACCACTTCCAAAAATGCATTCTGATTAATCACTTTCAAATATGGCAGGTCCTGCAATGGATTTATATCTTTATTTTAGCCTGCCATTTGCAAGGAATTACTTTCTGAGTAAAACCACATGCTATTTTGGCAGTTTACAATAACTATGGGCTTTTCTTGGAGTAGTGCTGCCAGCTTGGTCCACTGTTTCTGGCTGGGGCTGTGGGGAGCTGAGACTTGCACTGCAGCTTGTTTCCTCGTCTTTGCTTTATTATCTTCAGTTTCTCCAGTTCTATTGTGATTTCTAGTTTCCCTGTCACCTTCCTCTCTCTCTCCATCTTTCTTTCTTTCTTTTTTCTTTTTTCTTCTTTCTTTCTTTCTTTCTTTCTTTCTTTCTTTCTTTCTTTCTTTCTTCCTTCCTTCCTTCCTTCCTTTTCTCTCTCTCTCTCTCTCTCTTTCTTTCTTTCTTTCTTTCCAATTAAGGCTAGCTTTGAACTCACTTTTTATCTTAGGCTGGCCTTGAACTTGCAACAATCCTCCTGTCTCAGGCTCTTAAGTGCTGGGATTACAGGTGTGCACCACTGCACCAGGGTTATTCTTTCTTAATTCCTAGAGTTTTTCTTCCTTTTCTGCCTAAGAAGTTGTTGTTTTCTAGGTTGCACATGTAGGTCCTAGACAGACTGATATGCTGCCAGATTTTTTATTGACATCTTTCTTCAAGAGTGACAAATTTTAAGGAGGCAATCTCTTTCCTATATGGAGCTGAAACACAGTATAGAAAGTTTGAACATCCTAGAGGCTCTTTATGAATATTTTGTCCTCCTTACTTCATTCAACAAGAATTTACAATATGCTTTTACATCTTACTGGGATAAAGTTAAGTTTGATAAGGGGAAAATAGAGACTATTTTAAAGAAATCCCATGTTAAAAGCTGAGTTTGGATGTTTAGGAATTTTTCCCATATATATCTCAGATGCAGAATTCTCCCTTGGTTCAATCTGTTGGGTGGTAGACAAAAAATGAAAATTTCTACCTGTAATTGTCATTATGCATTTTCTTTGGGGAAGAACTTAATGCTTTAGTTTTAAAAATTTTGAGTAGAATAAGTTGGAGAAGAAAATGAAAGAAAAGTTTTTTAATGTTTCTACACAAAAGTCAGTAGTTTAGAATTGCATTGTAATAGAAAATAGCTACATGTTTTCTATTGTGTGCATTTTAGACCATCTAATGCCAAATTTTCATGTCTTTCTTTATTACTCTGAATTTTGTATACTTTTCTGGTTTCTGTTGTTGTTTGCTTCAGTTACCTTAGCATAACAGGAAAGGCTGAATGAAGATCTTGCTAATATTAAGAATAGATGGGCAATCAACTGCAGAATCGATGAAAAAAATGTGGTATTTTTATATAATGGAATACTACTCAGCCATAAAAATGATGATCTTGCAGCCTTTATAGGTAAATGGAGCCAACTTGAAAATATCCTCATTAGTGAAATAAACAGGACTCACATGAGTAAGTATCACATTATCTCTCTAGTGTAAAAACTAACAAAACTGACCCAATACTGGGATCTAAAGAGTATGATAGATATTGTGAAAGTGAAAGGGAAGCAAAGTACTCTAAAGAGTATAATGAAATGTATAGTGTGTAAGATAGTTGACTATTTTACTGAATTTCTGTTGGAACATTGAACAGAAGGATTTGCGCATCAATGTTTCAGTGTCTAGCCACTAATTATGCTTTGATTTTGTAACTTTGGCAACTATTTTTTGAGACAACAATGAATAATGTATCAACTGGTGATTCTACGATGAGAATTTTTTTTCCTTTGAATGCCTTGAATTCGGTATTGTTCTACCTTTTTCTGCTTTTCTATTCTCTTTAATTTCTTTGAAAAAAGAAAAAGAAAAGATGCAATATAACAACTATTGTTAAATTTCTTTCATTCTGTTGTGAAAACCTATATTGACATTGTTTTGAGTTTATTGTTGTTATTTGTGCCTTTTGCTTTTTGTTCTTTTCTGACTTTTCACTTTTTTAAATAAAGAAAAAGAATAGATGGGCAGAATATCTCCTCAAAGTCACAGTTCAGAGCTCACAGCCTCAGTTGTTCACAGATCTTTTTCTTAGACTCTAACAATTGTTTGCAGAAACCTCTGCAATTTTGTGGAAACCACAATTATCCTCTGCAATTTTTTTTTTGGCAAGATTTGCAAATAGCCAATCTGAGAACATTATTCAGTTCTCCTTGCTGCTGATTGGCTGCTTCCCTGTAACCCATCTCCACAAATGCACCAGCATCTCTACATCATAAAAGGTTGCTGTAGCTGACTCTGGTGTTGCATTCTCAGTTTCATTCTTCTTAAAGTCCTAAGAGCTCTAAGATGCTGCCAATATGCTTTGAACCCGTTAAGGCTTTATTAATACAGTATTTTATTGAATTAAATTATATAACTGTGGGACACATAACTATAAAAATAGGCATTTATCTAAATTTGTAGTTTTCCACAATTTGTGGGTGCTCTAGGAATATAACCGCTATGAATTTCAGGGAATCCACTATAATATATAGCAATCCTGCCAAAAAAACCATAATTTTTTAAAATCAGATTTTATTGATACACCTTACATATATAATTATCACATTCATCATAGACACTTAAGATTTTTAAGGACAGACTTATTTTTGAATTCAAATTGAAGTAATTCAAAGTGAAGCCTATATTTAACATTCTATTAAATTAAATATTCATTCTTTCTAACATTTATATTAAGCCATATATTAAACATTTTAGTGCTTTGGGGCTGTTGAGCTTTTTTTCTCCCCATAGTACCATTTAAGGAGGAGGCGAGTCTCACAGATTATGATTAGGGAACAGCTTGATGAAGTGAGTTGAAGGGATAGTAATATATTGCATAAGAAACCAAATCCCATTTTTCTGAAAAGTATCCCACTGAATCATAAAAATCCAGGTTCTAGAAAATATTATCACAGCTCTTTCAACAGAAAGCAAAAATGAAACCAAGACAGAGGAACTTGCTGTGTTCCTGCTACTGATAAGAACTGAGATTGAGATTTGAGCCCAGGTCTGATTCAAGGCCAATGTTCTTTATGCTGAGCTTCATGATTTTATGATTTAATTTCTGTCTGTTATTTTACAATGTTTGGGTGGGTTTTCATGTCAGGAAAAAATTACTGACAATGCAATCAACAGTGAGCCAATTCCCAGAGACAGGTCATAATTATCAGCACATGAGTGAATGGATGCATGAATCCTTAAAGTCTAGGTTAGGAAATTAGATTCTCCAGTTTTGCATGATGTGTGGCCTCTCTACCTTTTGTTAATTTAGTGAATTTAGTTAATTAGTTAATTTAGTGAAACCCAAGTTTTCTAGTTTGGTTGTTTTTAAAATTGAAGTGTGATTGTTTTATTTTCTCCCTTGCTTTTCTACTCAGGGAATTGGATCAGACTCTGATTGGTACTGAAGTGGTTAACTTGATTTAGAAATTAACATAGTTGACAGAATTGGTATCTTAACATTCTTTGCGAGGGTTTTCTTATTTTATTTTATTTTATTTTATTTTATTTTATTTTTTTATTTTATGTTTTTTAAAATTTTATTTAAAGAGAAAACAAAACAAAACAAAACAAAACAGAAAAAAGGGTAGCAACAATACAAAATTCCAAGGCAAAAAGAAAAGAACAAAAAACACTAAGCAATCATTACTTGATAACTTACATATTGTCATCTTGGAAATAGTTGTTCAAGTTACAAAGTTAAAACATACACAGTACACATTCAAACAATGAGACTTTTAACAGTTCTGCTTCATGATCTAACAAAAACGGTAATATGGTCATTCATCTTACACATGTAAACATACTTACAATTATATCCTTTAGAGTACTTTCTTTTCCTCTCTCTTTTACAGTAGCAATTACACATTTTGGGTTTTATTACTCCTACAGTTCTTATTACTTTTTACACTAGAGAAACAATGTGATATTTATAAATATGATTCTTATTTATTTCACTAATGAGGATAGTCTCAAGTTGTCTCCATTTCCCTATTAAGGCCTGAAGATCATCCTTTTTTATAACTGAGTAATATTCCATTGTATAAAAGTACTGCATCTTTTTCATCCACTCTGCAGTTGATGGACATCAACTGATGGTTGTTTCCAATATTTAGCTATTATAAATTGGGCTGCTATGAACATGGGTGCACATATATTGCTATGATATGAACTTTTCAGTTTTTCTGGGAAAATACCCAGGAGAAGAATACCTGGGTTGAATTAGAGCTTCTAATCCTAGTCTTCTGAAATTCTCCATACTGATTTCCATAGTGGTTGCACCAGTCTGCACTCCCACCAACAGTGGGGCAGTGTTCCTTTTCCCCCACAGCCTTGCCAACATTTGTTATCAGTTGATTTCTTGATGGCGGCTATTCTTTCCAGTGTGAGATGATATCTCAATGTTATTTTAATTTGCATTTCTCGAATGACCAGTGATGGTGAACATTTCTTCATGTATTTGTTTGCCATTTATATATCTTCATCTGAGAACTGTGTGTTCAGCTCAGCTGCCCATTTTTGGAGAGGGTCTTTGAATTTGGGGGAGTTGATGTTTTTCAATTCTTTATATGTTCTTGATATAAGTCCTTTGTCTGAGGGGTTGTTGGCTAAAATTCTTTCCCATTCTGTGGGTTTTCTTTTCACTCTGATGATGATTTCTTTTGAAGTGCAGAAACTTTTCAATAATATGAGATCCCAGTTGTTGATTCTCTGAAGTGTTTCCTGTGCAATTTGCATTTTGTTCATGAAATCTCTACCTACCCCGGTATCTCCAAGATTTCTACTTACCTTATCTTCTAGTAGATTTAGTGTTTTTGTTTTAACGTTTAGGTCTTTGGTCCATTTAGACTTTAATTTTGTGCATGGTGATAGGCATGGATCTAGTTTCAGTCTTCTGCATGTAGAGAGCCAATTTTTCCAACACCATGTATTAAGCAGGCTATCCTTCCTCCAGTGAACATGTCTAGCCCCTTGGTCAAATATCAGGTGGCTGAGTGTCTTTTCTTTTTATGCTAAGTGGTATTCTGTTGTGTAGCTGTGACACAAGATGTGGTTTGTTTTGTACTAAAGCCTGATGATTCTGAGTGTTTAGATTTTTAAAAATTTTATTCATATGTATTTGGAGTACATGAAATTTACCTCCATCTTAGGGAGTAGGCACATAGACAAAGCACATCTTGATTCTTTTTTGTTCACCTTCTCTTCCCGCTTGCTTCCCTCTCTCCTTGTCTAGATGTCTTTCTCTGTCTTCACTATTATTAATTTTAGGTCATGTTTATAACATATCATATTTACATTTATTGTGAATGGCACACATATGGGATACATTTTACTTACCCTCCCAATTCCCTCTCCCCCTTGCCCTCCAATCTCTTGGACCCTTTTCCACTTTCAAAAAAGTCTGTCTCCCTATTTCCTTCTATCCATCTTTTAATTTGCTTTTCAAAAAAACGTTAGTCAAATGAGAGATACCATATGATATTTAAGCTCATGTGTCTAATTTATTTCCCTTAAAATTATAATTTTCAGGTATATCCATTTTCCAACAAATACCTCAAACATCACTTATTGTAAAGTAGTATTCCATTATGTAAAGATACCTCATTTTCTTATACATTTGTCTGTCAGAAGGTATACGGGTTACTTCTAGAATGAGGGAATTGTACTACCATAAACATTGGTATGCATGTGTCACTGTACATGATGTCTTTAGCCCCTTTGGAAGATACATAGAAGGGGAATAACTGGGTCAAATGGAATTTCTGTTTTTAGTTCTTTGAGAAATTCGCATATTAATTTCCACAATGGTTGCACTAGTTTACATTTCCACCAATGATACAGAAGGGTTGTATTTTCACTAGAACCACAACAGCATTTGTCATTTGATTTCTTGGTACTTGCTTTTCTTTATGGTGGAGGATGAAATCTTAGTGCTCTTTTAATATGTATTTCTTTAATGCTCAATAATTTTGAGCATTAGTTTTATATGTTTCTTGGCCATTTGAAGTTTTTCTGATAAGTGTCTATTCATTTCAGTTGAACATTTTTGATTGAGTTTTTTATATTTGTGGTCTACTTGCTTTGAATTCTTTATATATTCTAGGCATTTGTCCTCTGTCTGAAGAAGAGCTGGTGAATTTTTTTCCCCATTCTATAAGTTGTGTCGGTATTTTGATTGTTTCCTTTGCTGTGCAGAAGTTTTAATTTGCTATAATCCCATGTGTTGATTCTTACTATTATTTCATGTACAATTGGAGTTCTGTTTAGAAAGTTTTTTGTTTGACTTCTGTAATCAAAATATTTTTCCCTTGCTTGCTACTTTCTCCTTTTTCTCTAACTCCATTTTAGCCTTACGTTGGTCTTCTTAGTGTTGTCTAGTAGCCGAGGGATGGATTTTTATTATTCTCTTATGTTTTTAAGGCATTCTTGATTAATTTTTCACAATTTACTATTTTGTCATCTACTTCAGAAACCCTGCCTTCACACTGGTTGTTTCTGTAATTTATAAATTATACATAATTTTTTATACCCAGTGTTTCTGTCTGATAACTTGTTGAATACCCTATCTCTTTGGTAAGTTTGTCATTCATGTTTTGAATTATTTTGTTCTGTTCTTCCAAGTTTTTGTGTCCTCCAAATCTACGCTGGTCATTTTGTATGACAGTTTCATAAATGTGAGCATGTTGTGGGATTCCTCAGTGTTTTGGAGGAGGAAGGCTCAGCATACTCAGAGTCTGGCCCAGGAATTCAGACTCTGCTCCTTGTCTTTGGGGCTGTTTGGGATGCTCTCACAGTGGTGAGTCCCCACCTGAGTGGTGTGGACCCGCTGTGGTGGCCTTGCTTCCCCTCTTTGAGGATCCAGATGTTTGGTTTGATCTACATGTCTTGTCTTTCTGCCTAATTTGCTTTCTTGAGGTACATGTCTCTCCCCCACCACAAAGTCCCTTGGTTCATTGCACCTTCTCTGAGCGCCTCTGTGCAACTCCTCCAAAGTCCATTTTTTATCTCCTTTTATTCTCCCCTACTTTTAAATTTCCTCATTATTGGTTTTTTATCAGTTTGTTTAAAGTTCATCATAGTTTTCTGTGCTCATCTTACTTAGGGTACATCATATATCCTGAGTCTGCAGATGAATAATTCTTCAATAATTATGGAAAAATTTCCACCCATTACTTGTTTAATTTCCACATTATATTCTCTTTTTGGGGCTTTACTTATGTACTGGAATATTTGTTAAGGTCTCACAAGTCTTGAGATTCTTTCCTTTTTCTTTTTCTGATCTTTTTGCTCTCTTTTCTTTAGTTTGTATGTTTCCTCTTCAGTTTTTTCAGTTTGTTCTCTTCAGTACCTAACCTCTTGTTAATTTTATATAGTGAATTTTTTAAAAGGTAGTTTTTATTAAAGTATAATTTACATATGGTAAAATTCACTTCATTGGGTGTTATGCAGTAGATTTTTAATTTCAGATATTATATTTTTCTTCTTGAGAATATCCACTTGACTTGTTTTTTGGGGGGGTACTGGGGATTGAACTCAAGACCTCATGCTTGCTAGGCAGGCACTTATACCACTGAGCTAAATTCCCAGCCCCTATCCATTTGATCTTATTTTTGTATTTTGTGCCTATCGATAGCTGTTTTAAAAATACTTGTGAGTTTATCCATCATCTTTATCATTTCCTCATCTTTTTTGTATTGACTGATTTTTCTTTTGACTTTGCCTCACTTTTTGTTGTTTTCCTTGTATGATTATTGAGAGTTTAGAATTTGCTTCTGTCCTTAAAGTGTTATGGCAGTAGCTAATTTCTTGCAGAACAGGCTGAATCGTGTTAGTAAAGGGATACTTAGAGTTCCTTTACTCTGAGCTAGATTAGCTATGACAGAGTCTGATCTTTCTGAGTCTGCTGGATGCTTCAGATCATCCATGAAGGTTTCCTTCTGGATAGGTCAAATTGTAGTATCTCCCAGCCCTATGAAACCTCTGGTAGTGCTCTAATACTTTTTCTTTAGTTGTTGCAATTTTCTAGCTTCATAGGTTTTAACTTCCCATGCATGTGTAGTTTATCAACAAGCCACACTCAAGAGGTTCTTATTCAGATTTCTGGAGTTTTCTTTTTCATAGTTTTTCCCTCTCACATGCACTGATGTCTGATTCTGTCTTTTGCTTTTCAACAGTATTCTGTGTCTCCTCAATCCAATCAGGCCCCACAGTCTGCTTGTGCTCATCCAGCCTGGGACTCCAGGCACTGCTGTGGCACTTCACTCACCTGCCTTACTCGGAATTCTAATCCTGTGCTGCCTGTTGTCCAAAAATGCAAAACCAGTTGTTTCATGTATTTATTCTAGAATTGTTTTCTCTAGAGAGATAAAGTCATATGCCAATTCCTCTATTATGGCAAAAACATATTTTTGAATGCATATATCAAGGTATTAGTAAATCTGGTAGTACGCGCCTATAATCCCAGCACTCGGGTGGCTGAGGGAGGTGGATTGTCGTAAATTCAAGATCAGCCTGGGCTACAAAGTGAGCCCTAGGCCAGCCTGAACCAAATAGTGAGACTCTGTCTCAAAAAAGACAAAAAAATAGTCATAACATCTTCTTTGACATTTTTTGATTTTTTTCTTTTGAGATGGATTAATTTGGAGACTAAATAATTTCCTTCAGAAGCACTTAACATAATATTAAAATGAAAATTATCATTACAGTACTTATTGTGTTATTCATTGATAACACAAGATGTGTTTTTAATGTTCTTTGTTGATAACATTTGCAATTGCCATCTAATTGAAGGTATGAAAAATCTTTTGCTGTGCAGAAACTTCTTGGTTTGTTTCAATCCCACTTGTCTACTTTTGCTTCATTTGTTTTTGAGATCTGGTCTGTGAAATTTTTGCCCTTTCCAATATCTTGAAATGGTTCCCTCATGTTTTCTGCTAGTGGTTTCATAGTTTCAGGTCTTAATTTAATTTTTTAATTCACTTTGAGTTAACTAATGACAGACAAGGGTCTAGTTTTATTCTTCTGTATGCAGAGATCTGATTTCCCCAGCACTCAATTATTGAGAAGACCGTTCGTTTTCCAATGTGTGTTCTCAGCACCTTTGTCAAGAATCAGTGGCTGGACCTATAGCAGTTTACTCCTCACAATCCAAGACCAGGTTTGGCCCAAATACATTGTTGATGTTTTGTTCAGAAGGAATCAGGGGAATCCCCAAAAAGACTACTGTCCCCTTAAGCCTCTCTGGGCCTCAGGTTTATCTAGATGCCTCGTTCACAGTTACTGGTCTATTGTCAGAGTCACCATAGATGGGCCATCTCTGGGCTTTTGTGCCAGCTCTGAGGCCACCAATAGCTCTGACCTGCATCATACCTGTGCCCATAGCTGTCAAGACCATCAGGGGTTGGTATCCCCAAGGCTAATGCTAAACGGCTGCACCTGAGTCTCATAGCTGCACAGTTTCAGGGAGAGGATGAATGTACCCAAGCCTACTCCAAGGCTGGTAACGAAGAGGACACAACTCTCTGTCCCACAGGCATAGAGACCTCTACCTGATGCATGTAATAATTGGGAGGCTCTCTGTGAGTCTGGCCTGCATACAAGGCCTGTAGTTTTTACCCAGTGCTGGTTCTCCCTGTGGTGGGCCTTGCACTGGGCTCCAGGACAAAGCCTTGCTCCCTTACAGGTAGAGTCTTGCTTCCCTCTTTTGCCACTTGAGGTTAGGGAGAGGTAGGAGCCAGTCAATCAACTGGCCCAAAACAGTTCCAGTGTCTGAACAGTGTTGCCTGGCAGGAAAGGTGGTGGGGCTTTACTAGGCCCAGAGTTTCAATCTTCCGGGCTGATGATTGTTTCAAGTCTAAGGCCTGAATGTAGTTCTTATTATTTCCTTCCTGGAAGTAGGAGATATCTCTTTTCATGCTGGGCTGCTTGTAGTTGGGTAAAGGGTGATGACGATAACCCTTTTCTTCTTGCCTTCTTCAATTCATTCTTTTATTTTGTTATACTAAACACAGACATGATGGTTTTTCATCTGATCTCCTTGGTTCTCATGAAGGTAGCTGTTCTGCTCAGTGTGTCTTGGGGAGAGCTGAGTTGAGGATTTATTAAGCCACCATCTTGTTCTACCCCCACAGTTATATGTTTCATAAACAACAGTGTGTTCTATAAAACCATGCTTTAAGTCTTTGTGCAATTATAAAATATATATAGAAAAGCTTATATTAATGATTTAATTATATTAAGATGTAAATTTGACAAAATGTCAAATGTAAATTTGTCTTTATTAATGAGCTGAAAAATATAACTGGAAAATTATTCATTTATGATAGAGCAGAATTTAGCATTAATTTACATGTTTATTTCAATCTAATGATTCATTCATTGTTTAGGTACTAGAAATAAGTATTCTGTAATGTTAGGTTCTCTTCAGTGAAATGAGAACCCTTATATTACATTATTTTCTCATATCCTGAACAAAATTTGATCGATATTTAGGTTTCACAGAAGTTGCCAATTACTTGCTTTGTGGTCTTGTACAAGAAATTTAATTTCCTTGAGCTTCCATTTCCTCACTTATGATATGAAGATAATACTTACTTTATGTGTATTAAATAATATTATATTGAAAATCTTAGAGCTCAGGGATACAATAATACTCATAGAAATGTTATAGCCCTTAAAATTCTACATTTTATCTGCTTCAACATTTAAATTATTTTTGTAAAATAATTATCAGTTGAAATGCATAATGGCAAATGAGTGTAGTCTGCTTTTCTGTCTTAGTAGCACAATTTCATGTTTGAGAGGAGTAATTCAGTACAGCCTTTCAATGAGATTATTAGGCATAATATAATCCTCAAGAGAAGCAAAACTCAAGCGAGAAGCCATCAGATAATAAGATTTAAAATATAGATCAGATCGCAAATTTTGTTTTCAACTGCCTCTCACTGTTTTCATTACCTTTGATTTTTTTTCTACCTTTTCTGAACTACAACATTAAGAAAAGACAGTGTTATGGTTTATATCTGGAGTGACCCCAGGAATTCTCATGTGGTCAGAAGTGGGGATTTTTGGAAGGCTCAGGGGGATGCTGTATTCCTGGGTGGATTTGTCCACGGGCGGTGTCAGGGGCTGAGTGTGCCTTTAGGAGATAGGGCGTGACTGGAAGAGAAGGGTGACGAGGGGGTGTTACTTCCAAGTGTCTGTTTCCTTCCTCATCTCCTACCTTCTCTTGGCCAATTGCCACTATGTGAGGAGTTTTCTCTGTGCCAGACTCTTCCACCATGCAATTGTGCACTGGAACTGGATAACTATGAACTGAAACATCTAGAGACCATAAACCCAAAATAAAGCTCTCCTCCTTCAAGTTGTGAGTGGTGGGCACTATGGCTCAGTGATGAGAAAGTGACTGAAAGAGCATGGTTCTTCAGAGACTTTTCTTGAAAATGGACAGAAGGGAAGTGGAGTTAACTATAAGTAGGGAGAGAGGTATAAATCATTTTCCAAAGGTTGATGAGTAGATGAAACATCAAACCAACTTTAGTAGTAGGGTGAAGGTTAGAAGATAGATGTCAGGGATTAATAAAAGAAAACAAGATATTTCAAGATTATTAAGTGTTTTCATTCCTTTTTTTCATCCTCAGTGACAATGAGGTCTGAACTCCTCTGATGTTGAGAACAGCTGAGTACATATCAGGAAGCCAGCATGACAAGCTTCTCCTGGAGATTAAACAGCATGCATCTTCCTTTCCAGAGCCAGGAAGTGATGCTCAAAGTAAGGATCAAAGCTCCCCCAAAGTGAACTACAGCCACCCTCAGCAATATGGTCCTGAGCTCTCTCTGATGATAACAGTCAAGTTCATGTTAGAGAAGAAGCTTCACAAGCTCCAAACAACAACGAAGCTTAGGAGAACCCACAACACTAGTCTTCCTCTCCAAGTCCCTTTTTATGCTGGCAGCTTTTCTCAGGTGGGCCATCCATGCTTAGCGCCATGCTGATTCAGTTCAACTGGTGTTTAAATTGACCACTAATCCACTATATCAGTGATATATTTTTTATCAGATTTTCCCTGAATTTGTGGCAAAATCAATATTTTCCTTCTCTTTTTCTTTCTGGTTTTGGGGATTGAATGTTCTCTTTTGTTATTAGTAAGTGTTGCAGTAGATAGTTATTGTATTTATCATGAGGAGTTGGTAAATGTATGTAACACATCTTAATTATGTTTTCAACTCCTGCCCCCTCCCATACTTCCCTGCTCTCACTCACTCCTGGTTTCCTCTCTTTTTAAACATCTCGATGGAACTGTGGGCTTCAGGAGTAGTGACAAACAGAAGGAATGTGTCTGACTATCGCTCTAGAATCTTCTGATGTTGGTGTCATTGCTTGCCTGTTATACAATAAAGAAATAATAATATAAAAGATATACTATAGTCCTATGTGCAAGTCTGTTCAAAATGCTTTCTTCATTTAACTCATTTAATTTTCAAACAATGCTTCTCAGTAATACCTTTTATTATCATTTCCATTTTGCAGATGCACCAGTCATGTCACATCAAAGTTACTTGCCAAACTCAGAGTATAAATGACAAACTCTGGGTTTTATGGGTGGCATCTGGGTTCCAGAAACTTGCCTTTAGTCATTACCCTGTTCTGCCTCTGGGCGGTTGACCAGTGGTAGCAGAGGGAACAGGGTATGTCATAGACTTCAGCTATGGGAAGTGCATTGACTTCTTAGGGAAATATGATATTGGGCTATCTAGGTAGATAGAATGGAAATTGAATCATTGGAAGGATAAAATTTATTTTCTCTCAGGGTAGACAAGCACTGGCTCAGATAATGAGTTTGGATCCATATGACTTTGAGTAAACTGCTTAAATTTTGGTCTCATTCTTTTATTTTTCTGAATTATAGGCCCACTGGGATTGTTTGGGGATATCAAATGTGAAAGTGTTTTGAAAAGTATAACCTCTGTACAAATTGGGATAATGTTTTAAAAAGTCCAGCCAGTGAGTTGCTCTTGTAGCTCAGATCCAGTTTATTTCCTCGTTTGAAGAAGACAGAAAATAAATTCATACTAAAATAAGATAAATTTGATTATAGAAAATGTATAAAGTGCCTAGAGATATCTATGTATACCACTGGTGATGTCACAGTGCCTAGAAATATCTATGCATATCATACTCATTTTAGTGTGAATGTTATTATAACATACAGTGGGTATATACATTATAAATAGTCTGTGTTTAGTGTCTCTACTTCTTTATCCTTAAGTCATGTTCAAGACCCATTAGCATTTGAATTCTCTTTCCATTAAAGCCTGCTGTTCTCACCACAGTCACTAGTGTTGTCTGAATTGCTGGAGTCTATGGGCATATTTCAGAAAGTATTCACCCATTAGAACTCAGTTAAAGCTTTCTTGCTGCTGTGTGCCTTGTATATATCTCTAACCTGAGCTTCCATCTTTGGTCATTGCTATGTCTCATTCCTCTAAATTTTGAGTAATGACTCCTTGAGTATAGGAGTTATTATTGCCCTCTCCCTTTAGTAATCTCGGAACATGTGTACATTTGCTAACTATGGATAAGCACATAGTGAGTGACAGGATGTAACTATCTGCTTCTCACTTAGAATCCACTTATCAGGGTCACTGAATGGACCACGAAAGACTATTTCTAATGTATGGATGGCTTGAGGTAAGCAGGTTCTTTATGGTTCAGGCTGAGCTGTACAGAACTAAAGCCAAGGAAAAGCAGATAGTTCAGTAGATGTTTGAATCAGCGGGGTCTGATGTCAAGCTAAAATTATGCCATGACTGCCTAATCCCATGTCGGTTTTACTGCTTCTCTTTGTATTGATTTATGAGTGTAGTTTACAGAGAGCAGTTGTTATAGGACACATTTTCTTAAGTTTCCGTTGAAGATATGTTCATAGAAAGGCCATGAAATTTGCAAAGAAAAGACTCAAACAAACACACTGTATGGAATCATATTCCCCCCCAAACACAGCAGATCATAAAAGATGAGAAGGTGCTGTTCAGCTGTGCATTACTCTCAATGGAGGCTGTGGGAAGACAGTGAATCAAGCTTGAATTTAGGAATCAGGACACTACGAGAAGCACCCTTGAAATTTCTGCGATTTTCTAAATTACTCATGCAGGCAAACAGATAGGTATTGGGGTTCAGTTAAACAGATATTTGGGTTCTATCTAAACAAGGAGGTGCTAAGTAAGACATCTGACGGCGTTTTCAATGCCGTAAAAGAAAATGGTCCATTATTTTGTAGGTGAACATCAACAAAATGATGGCTGTTTCATTTCTTTTAGTACCAACTAATGCTACTAGTACGCTGTGGATTGGACTGTGCTAGAGATAGCTGAGAAAACTGAGTAGAAAACAGATGGGAAGAAGAGGTGACATTTGGAGGTGTCTGAGCTGGAGATGTCTGGAGCTGAGACTGAAATAATGTACATGAGTCAAATAGAGAAGGAGTGGTAAAGAGATCAGTAGAATTCCAGCCTGAGGACAAAGAAGGAATACAGGCAGTGAGATGAGAGAGGAGGACCCATGCAGGCCACAGCCCACCACGTAATACTGTTGTGTGCTATGTGATGGAGGGAGGGGCGGAAGAGAATCTAGAAAGCAACAGTCACACGGTCTTAGTCCATTTTCTGTTACTCAGAATAAAACATCAATAAGCAATAAAGCAACAAGCAATAAGCAATAAGCAATAAAGCCAAGAAATTGGTTTTAGCTCGTGAGTCTGTTCCCAGGCCAAGAGACCTCATCGGGCATAGCCTTCTTGCTAAAGTCCTGAGGTGGTACAGGGCATCTTAGGCTGGCAGGTGAGGTGCAAAAGAGCCCTAGCCAGCTCAGCTTTTGTAGCAGACCTGCTCTTGAGGTAACAGTGAACCTGTAAATCCATTAGGTGCATGAAGTGATCACTGCTTGTAAGGGCAGAACTCTAAGCACTTCTTAAAAATTCCTCTTGGTCCAGCATTTCATAATGGGGATTGAAGTTCAGCCTGGGTTAGACAGAACAAATAATAATCACATCCTAACACAGGCCACAGAGAAGTGTGTATTCTACAGTGTGTATCATTTTCAGCATTGAGTACCCAAATTGCCATAATTTTGTTGTCTTGGGCTGTGATCCATATTTTCCTTCTTTATTTTTAATATCCCAAACCATGAATCATTTTACATCTGTCTGTCTGTTTCTCCCATTATTGTCTGCAATCTCTTTTTCCCAGAAGTGGGGACTGAAACCAGGGGCACACTGAATGACCCTTATTATTATTAATCAATTTATTTAAAATGTTAAGAAAGAGTCTTATTAAGCTGCCTGGGTTAGCCTTCAACCTGTGATCCTGGAATTACAGGTGTTCATAATCTTGGCTATTATCTGTATTCTTAACCTCAATTGTTTCTACAATTTCATGTATTTTAAAGTTTAAACTAAGATGAGAGTATTTACTATTTCTATTAATAAAAGTAGCGTTACATACGTATTTACACATATACCAAAACTAGAACTTATACTAGAAGTATGCATGTGTACATGCACACACATATAGTAATGGAAATCTGAAAGGAAAAACAGGGATTTAATAAAATACTTGCAAATAAAAAATAACCGTATAAAAAACTGGAAGAAGTATAATTTCATTAAATTAAATTTGTATTATATTAAATGCCAATTAAGCAGGGGGTACTTTCATCCTTCCACAATAGCCTGTGATTCTCACTTATCATGATTTGAGCAACATTCATCCCGCACCCAGCATGTTCCACACTAGCAGCATGTTTTTTTAATGTTGCAAACTCAGAATGTAACTTGTGTGGATTCTGAGAGATCTAACCTACCTTTTGCAACTCCTTAGGTAGGTTCTACAGCACTGTGACCTTTGCTGATTGCATGGTTTTGTTACATTTTATTTTCATATTTAGATGATTGCGTACCTCACACGGGAACCAAGCCAGTGTGGAAATTTCTAAGATATTTATTCTTAAGAATTTACTCTTAAGGCTAATGTAGTTACAACTGCAGAAGTTTTGTTTTAAACCTCTTTGAAATAAAAAGGAGGAACCTGGCAGAAAGGTCACGGGGAAACAATCTGGCTGTCCGTAGCTTTGCAGGTTGAAAAGTTCTCTGTCTTCTATAGAGTTCATCTCACCATTGGCAGCAGCCAGAACTGATTGCCAATTGCAGCCATGTGTTTATTCTAGGAGATGACATTCCTGGCACAGAGGTGTGCATACCTACTCCAGAGGTTTTCCGAAAGAACACTTTCAAAATATAGCATAAAAACAAAGTCGCTTTTCACATGTAACCAAAAATGCAATTGTTATCTTTCAGGTAAATTAGCATTTGCTCAACTTGTAAATACAATTAACTCTTGTATCTCCTCAGGCCTGGAGAATTTTCTCTAACACAATGAGCCACTCAGTAAATATCTGTTGCATGAATCAACAAGTATAAGACAATAGATCCCATGAGCCTCTTACTGTAGCATGTCAGAGAAGAAACTGCCCTTGTTCAGATGCAGGAGAATGATTACTCAGTGGAAATATTTTAAGGTTGACATGTCATAGCATTTGTTAAAAGCAGACCCCCCTCAATTCCTGGTCAGTTGTTTTATTTTATTGCAGTTTTTAAGCAAGGAAAGCTATAGGATTTTGGTAGGGGTGTAGAAAAGAGTCTGAAATCATCCTTTTCAAAGCCTGAACTTGGTTCTTCCAGTTTGAAATATTGTAAGTTGTCTGCAATCAGTATTAAAAGTCCTCATACAATCAAGTGCCTATTCCAGACTGAGATAGAATCAGAACAATAAGAGAGAGAAGAGATTAGCCAACAATTCAACTGCACTGTGCAGAAAGATGAGAATTTGGGTAAAATTGGTTAGACACATTTCCCCTAATTATATCTGATGAAGAATTTCTGATTCCTAAGTACTGAGGACTTTAAAACCAATAGTAGAATCCTATTACGTACACACAAGTTTTTTTGTTAATCATTTTATTTAAAGAGAAAAAAAACAAAACAAAACAAAACAGAATAAAGGGTAGCAACAATACAATATTCCAAGGAAAAAAGGAAAAGAACAACAACAAAAAATCCTAAGAAATTATTACTTGACAAATTACATACTGACTTCTTGAAAATAGTTGTTCAAATTACAAAGTTAAAACATGTAAAGTAGACATTCAAACAGTGAGACTGTTAACAGTTCTGCTCCACGATCTGACCAAAAAAACAGCAATATGGTCATCCATCTTACCCATTCAAATATACATGCAATTATATCAAAAGGGTAAAATTAAACACAACAAAACAGAGCAAAGCGGATCACAAGAAAGCAATGTAAGAGACATAAATTTCAAAACTAGACAATCGGAGATATTCACTCTCTATCATATTGACTCTTGTTTTCATCCAAATAGTTATCCATATTGTCACATACAGGGAATTCACATGAAACAACCTAGTATGGAATTGATCTGAGCAGGACAAGGAGGGCATTTCAGGTCTTCAAGACCAGACATTAGGGAAGCCAAGAATGGCTGTCATAGTGTCTCTAATTCTCCTCAAAACAGCTGTCCATACCTTCATGTGTGTTGAACTTAAACTAGGCAAAGAAAGCTAAGATCACTTTGAACAAAAAGTGATAGTTTTGCTGGACTTCACATCATGACATTATGGAATCAGCACTGGGTATTTTAGTGTCTCTTTTTCTTCAAAGTAGTTGTTCATTTCAACATGTGTTACATAGTTGGTTCTCGTAAACTGTTTATAAGCTCTACACATGCATGAGTCTCTACATGTATATCTATCATTTCTGTATTAGCAGTAAAAACAAAACAAAGCAAGCTAAAACAACATAATTCCTAGAAAAGCATGAGGCAGAAAAGTCACATAAAACTGTAATACAAGGTGATCTACAATGGTTACAATGATGTCTCAGAAGTGTATAACAACATTAATAAAAACAAAGCATTAGAGACATTATAAGACTTCAAAAGCAAGTAATAGTCAAACCAGAGTGGGTATCTTAGTGAATCTTGTCATCTTCAGTGTAGTTGCCTCTACTCTTAGACTTGATGCTATCCATCACAACAGATTTAAATAAAATCAGTCAAAACAAAGTAGCAATCTAACAAACCAGATTCAAATAAGATCAGCCATAATAAGACAGTATAAGTTATAAAGGACTTCAGATTAAGTTGATAGGAAAATTAGGGATGATTACCATAATGTGGCCTCTTATTTTTGGGATAGCTGACCATGTCCTCAAGTCTAGTGTAAGTAGACAAACTGGAACAGCACATAATCCATCCAAGCAGAGTGGTGAGAATAATGTAAACTTTAAATCTTGTTACCCCATTAAAAATATCCTCTGCCTCCCTTTATTTAGACAGTTCTTCCCCTTTCACTCCCATGGGGTGCACTGCTTGTTTTGGGTCCCACTGCCTCCCTATATAGAGCAGCTCAGTGGACCCTATCTCCTGATCTACTCTGCCTTGTTTCTCTCTGTTAGTGTTTTGAGGCCCTCTATACTAGAGATTATAGCCAATCTTCTCTGCCTCATTTCTGCTGTTCTATTTTTCTGCCATTGATAGTCTATTTTTGTCTTCCACTCCACTGTCTGCCTTGTTCACTGAGGCCTCTCTGCCACTGTTCCTGAAATGCTCGTATTCTTGTTCTCTCTCCCTAGAATGTCCTTCAGTATTTTTTGTAGGGTTGGACTGGTGGTCCCAAATTCTCCTAGTTCCTCTTTGTCATGGAAGCATCTTTTTTCTCCATTAATTTCCAGAGAGAGTTTTGCAGGATACACCAATCTGGGCTGGAGATTGTTCTCCTTCAGCGCTTGAATTGCTTTACTCCAAGCTCTTCTTGACCTGAGGTCTGTGTCGAGAAGTCTGTCGTGATTTTGATGGGTTTTCCTTTATAATACACACAAGTTTTATTGTGTCCATTTATGCAGGATACAGCGGTATATACTTTTCTCATTTCATTGTGTAGTTTCCATTATTGTCAATTGACCTTCTTATTGTCTTTATAGGCAATTATAAAAATACATAAAACAAACTTGAATATTCAGAGAAATGGTTTCCAAATAATGATCTCAGTCTTGGGCCTAGAATAGACATATGTAAGATTTGATGTCTTTTCCACTGTAGGGTCTTAACTGGTGATTTCTGTTCAGATGTGCATTGCTCCTGACAGGGAGGTCACAGGCTTTCTCCAAATCCATTGTACTTCTTTTGTCTGCTTTTGATAACAGAATTTGCCAGATGACAGGTTAGGGATAGTGGCTTAGATGGAATAATGCTACTATTAGATGTTACTGTTTTTATCAGTTATTCTGCTAAACCTTGCTATAGTATTAGTAACAACAGCCAGGAGTCACAGTATGTACCACATATAAATCACTGGTTTTGCTTTCTGTATGATTGTTAGCTGATTCTGGCAGTAACCCTAAAGAGAGTTATTATTTTCCCAATTCTGTGGATGGGAATCTGAAGCATAGAGGTATTAACTATTCACTGAGGGAGACGAAGGTAATAAACAATAGAGCTAAGATTTAAGTCCTGACTGTTTAGCTTGTAGTCACAACTTCTTGGCATGAATATTTTTCTCATCTTCTTTAGGTAGTCCTATCTTAAGAATTACCTTGTTTTGTTATTTCCTAAATCTTTCCCAGCTGGTATTTTCAGGTATCAATATGAGCCAATCTGTTTACATTTAAGGAAATCTATTTTTTTTTGAAAAAAATTTCTCAGAAAGTTAATAAAATGACTAAGATTTTTGGCTGAAATATAAAATTAGAGTTGTTTTAAGGCTTATACACAACATGCCACATTACCTGAAAGCAAATACAAGTTTTTATTTTGAACTAGAGTATAGTTAACAGTTCAAATATTTGATTTCTGAAGCATAAAACAATGAGTTAATTCTGAATGTATTATTTTCTTAGCATGAATATATCAATTTTCAAAACAATTTAGGTTTGCTGATTTACCTTCCTGTATTATCTTTGCACCTTCAATGAAAGGACAGTTATGACCTTCAGAATGAATTTCCGGGGATCAGTCCAACAATGAAAAGGGCTTCTCCTCTTTTATATTTTATTTTTTTATTTTGAGACAGTCTCACCAAGTTGCCCAGGCTGGTCTTAAACTCCCAATCCTCCTGTGTCTTGGTAGCTGGAGTTTAAAAACGCATTTTTTTGGGTAGTACTGGAGATTGAACCCCGGGCCTTCACACTGAGTGCTTTTGATTTTTTGAGACAGGCTGCCCAAGCTGAGCTCAAATTTGATCCTCCTGCCTGTCTGCACAGTGCTGGCATTCATCACCACAGCTGGCATGACATGCATTTTAAAGAACTTAGATCGGTAAACACTTAATGATTCCAGCACAGCTGGATTTCTTTCGGGCACATTTACTGCCATTTCTCATTCATTCTCATCTTGTCTTGATAATCAAGACTTCAACTTGAAGATGCCTATTCCAGGGATACAAAATAAAATGTTTTTAGCAATATTATAAACTTACTGGGTGAGAGAAGAGGTCCAAATAAAAACATCTAGAGAAGATTTGATATTTACTCTTCTGAGAATTCTCTTCTAGCAGATATATAGCTTTTTACCCCTTTAATTTATTTAGATCTTTGCTCAGAGATGATCTGCACAGAGTAGCAGTTCCAACCAGCCACGTCCTTAATACAGTCCACAGTGTTTGCATGACATCTGCTTACCTTGTTTCTTTCCACAGTGGGTCTTCTCAGCAGTTGATTTTGTACTTGTCTGAGGCTATCTGCACCTTGGGTGTGACTTCCAAGGAGTAGGAACTTGGTTTACTATTTTATCTTCACCTGCTATTCATTGGAGGTACAGTAAGCATTTCATTTGGCAAATGGGCATTATAATGAGTTTAAAAATTTAGTTTGTTTTAGGTAGAAAAGGAAGTGAAAGATTTGTATGGATTAAGCATATTTTCACTTTTTCAATAGGTATACAGTCTCAGCAGGGGTAGTATTTTGTGTGAACTCTTCTAAGAAA
>PVJX010022650.1:0-30277 GCA_004027295.1 Dolichotis patagonum
TCCTTGTCTTGTGCCTGATTTTAAGGTAAAGGCTTTCAGTTTTTGACCATTCAATATGATGCTGGCTGTTGGTTTGTCATAGATGGCCTTTACCATATTGAGATAAAGACCCTCTATTCCAATTCTCTGTAAGGTTCTTATCATGAATGAGTGTTGGACTTTATCAAAAGCTTTTTCTGCATCTATAGAGATGATGATTTGGTTCTTACTTTTGGCTCTATTGATATGGTTGATTACATTTATTGATCTGTATATGTTGAACCATCCTGCATTCCTTGGATGAATCCCACTTGGTCATGGTGAATAATGTTCTTGATGATTTGCTGCATCCTGTTTGCCAATATTTTATTGAGAATTTTTGCATTTATGTTCACTAGGGAGATTGGCCTATAGTTCTCTTTTTTAGTTGAGCCTTTCTCTGGTTTTGGTACTAGAGTAATATTTGCTTCCAGGAATGACTTAAGAAGAGTTGCTTCCCTTTCAACTTCATTGCAGAATTTCAGGAGTGTTGAAATTAAGTCTTCTTTGTATTTCTTGTAGAATTCTGCAATGAATCCATCTGGGCCTGGACTCTTCTTTGTAGGCAAGGACTTAATTACATTTTCAATTTCAGTATTAGAAATTGGGTTATTTGGCAGTTTTACATCTTCCTGATCCAGCTTTGGTAGTTCATATGTATCTAGGACTCTGTCTATTTCTTCAGTGTTATCGAACCTATGAGAGTAGAGGTTTTCAAAATAGGTGTTGATGATCTTCTGTGTTTCCACTGAGTCTGTAGTAATTTCACCTTTTTCATTCTTTATTGCATGAATTTGAGTTTTTTCTTTCCTTTTTAAAATAAGGTTGGCCAAGAGCTTATCAATTTTATTTATTCTTTCAAAGAACCAACTCTTTGATTCATTGATCCTTTGTACTGTTTTCTTAGTCTCTATTGCATTAATTTCTGCTCTGATCTTTATAATTTCCTCCCTTCTTTTGGCTTTGGGATTGGCTTGTTCTTCTTTTTCTAGATGCTTCAGTTGTAGCATTAGGTTGTTTATTTGTGTTCGTTCTGTCTTCCTGATGTGGGAACTCAATGGAATAAATTTTCCTCTTAGGACTTTTTTCATTGCATCCCACAAAATCTGCTAAGTTGTGTTTGTACTTTCATTTACTTGTAGAAATTGTTTAATTTCTTCTTTAATTTCCTCTGTGACCCACTGGTTGCTCAAGAGTGTATTATTCAGTTTCCATGTGTTTGTATGTTTTTTGCAATTTCTTTTATCGTTAATTACTATTTTCACGGCACTATGATCTGATAACATACATGGGATAATTTCAATTCTTTTGCATTTACTTAATTATGTTCTGTGGGCTAATATATGGTCTATTTTAGAGAATGTCCCATGTCCTTCTGAGAGGAAGGTATATTCTGATGATGTTGGATGGAACACTGTATACATCTATCAAGTCCATTTGTTCACAGGTGTGATTCATTTCTGTTATGTCTTTGCTGATTTTCTGTCCAATTGATCTGTCCCTTTGTGTCACTGGTGTCTTATAGTCTTCTCTTATAATTGTGTTATTGCTTATTTGATTTTTCATTTCTGTTAGTATTTGCTTTATATAGCTGGTTGCTCTTGAATTTGGTGCATATATATTTAAGATTGTTATCTCTGCCTCTTGAAGTTTTCCCTAACTAGTATGTAGTGACCTTCTTCATCTCTTTGGATCATTCTTGGTTTGAAATTCACATTGTCTGCAAACAGGATGGCTACTCCTGCTTTTTCTTTTTGGCTTCCTGTTGCATGAAGTATTGTTTTCCATCCTTTGACTTTCAGTCTATGAGTGTCTTTTTGGGTTAGATGGGTTTCTTGTAGACAGCATATGGCTGGATTTTGTTTCTTGATCCATTTTGCCAGTCTGTTTCTTTTGATTGGTGAGTTGAGGACATTTACATTAATGGCTGTAACTGTTATTTATTGATTTATTGTTGACATGTTATCTTTCTGTTGCTTTGTCTTTATCTTTCCATTCTGTTTAATTGTCTGCCTTGTTTGGTGGTTTTCTCCCGTGTGTATCTAGAATGTCTTTCAGTTTTCTTTGTAGGGTTGGTTTGGTGTTCATGAAGTTCTTCAGCTGTTCTTTGTCATAGAAGTATCTTATTTCTCCATCCATTTTGAAGTACAGTTTTGCCTGGTATGTCAGTCTGGGTTGGAAGTGGCTTTCCTTTAGGATCTGAAATACTTCACTCCATGCTCTTCTTAATTTCATTGTTTGTGTTGAGAAGTCTGCTGTGATTCTGATAGGTTTTCATTTATAGGTGATCTGTCTTTTTTCTCTAACAGCTTTTAGCATTCTGTTCTTATGTGGATTTCTGGGATGGTGATTATTATGTGTCTGGGTGTAGTTTTATTTTGTTTATGGCTGTTTGGAGTTCTATATGCTTCACTTATCCAAATGTTAGTTTCTCTTCTCATGTTTGGGAAATTTTCAACTATTTCTTCTGTAAATACCCTCTTGATATCATTTGGGCTTTCCCCTTTTCATTTATCCCTATTAATCTTATGTTATTTTCCTTTGCATCATCTTGCAGGTGTTGAATTGGTATTTCCTGATGCTTTGTTATTTTTAAAAGATCTTGTCTTTCCTGCTCACTGGTTGCAATCTTATCTTCGAGGACTGAAAATCTATCTTCACTTTCATTGAGGTGGTTTAGGCAGCTTTCAATAGCATTTTTGATTTCCTGTATATCTCTTTGAATCTGCTTTATGTATTCCATATGTTTCTTACAGTGTTCATTCAGGGATTCTGTTTGCTTTGTTCCTCTAATTTTTTAGCTGTCTTCTCTAGATGTGTTCACTATTTGTTTCACTATTTTTATCAATTCTTCTTTTACCTGACAAATATTTCTGATTTGAATTTCTCTATAGCTTTCCCTAGTTGCATCTTTATTTCATTTGATATCATTTCAGACATTTCAGGTGTATGGCTTCTTTTTTCTTCTATGTACATGGCTTCTAAGCTTTCTTGCGGTGGGATGGAGCTTAGAGCCTACCTTTTGGTCTTTCCTTTTGTCATTTTTCTATATTTCCTTGCTTTGAGTGGTGTTCCAAAGCTTCCTCTGGATGTGTGGTGAAGTACCTCTTGCACCCTGAGTTCCTGGAGCAGCAGTGGCTCCCCCACAGGCTTTTGGCTCCCTAAATTGAAAGGTGGAAGCTGGGCCTCTTAAACTGGGGCCACAGTCCCATGTCCTAGGTGGTGAGTATGATCTCAACCGCTGGGAGTGCTGGTTTTAAGCTCTACCCAGGCCAGCCCACACCATGCTGTCAGGCTGCCAGCTCGGCCTCTGCCTCCCGAACTGAGAGAAGGCTGCTTCGTGTGGTGCACTAAGGCTGTGGAGCTTCCAGGACTCAGTCCAGTGTACTCGGTAGCTAGCCCAAGCTCAATTGCCTGGAGCACAGGTCGCCAGCTCTCCACAAGCCCACCTTGGGGAGGCAGGACTCACCTCGCAGGGTCCTAACTCCCCTCTGTGGGCTCTTGGCTCCCTAAATTGTAAGGCAGATTCTGGGCGTGGTGGACTGGAGCCTGCAGAACCTCGGGCTGGGCGCCGTCCTGTGTCCCAGGGGTCGGGTATGATCTACCAGGCTGTCAGTCCCCAGCTCAGCCTCTGCCTCTTGAACTGAGAGAAGGTCGCTGGGCATGCTGTACTAAGGCGGTGGAGCTTCCTGGACTAATATTGTTTAATTTCAACATACATGAAGGAATGGTCAGCTATTTTGAGGAGAATCAGAGACATTATGGCAGGATCATTGACTTCCTATTGTCTGGTTTTGAAGACCTAAAATGCCTTCATAATCCTGTTCTGAACAGTTTAATACTATTTTATTTTGTATGAATTCACTGTATATGAATAATGTACAACTATTTAGAAGAAAACAAGAGACAATATGAAAGACAGTGATGATCTCCTCTTGTCTTGCTTTGAAATCTGTGTCTCTTACATTGGTTTCTTCTGATCTGATTTGTTCTGTTTTGTTCAGTTTAATTTTACCCTCTTTAAAATAAAATAAAATTTTTGTTAAAAATCTGTAATTAAATAATGTGAAGAGTATTTGAAAAAAAAGAAAGAAGGTATCTTTTGAGTGTACACTGAATTTCAAGGAACGCAATAAATAAAAAAGTTTGTTTTGAATTGAGGTAACAAGCTCTAACCTTAGCAACTTTAGGAAAAAGCAAACACAGAAACATGAATTGAATATGAATTGTCTAAAGTCTGAACAGATAAATTTATAAAAGAATTTATACTGAAAACACCAATGCTGGCTTCCTACTCCATGGTATATAATTATGAAATATTCTAGGTGAGAACAGAGCAGGCTCCAGGGAATGGGATAAAAGACAATATTTACACAAGTCATTCCAGAATTATTTAGTAACAGACAAAATTAAAGAAACCTACATTATAGTTTTCTTTTAGCTTTTAGATCTATGCTTTGTGGGATCTGATAATGGCACAATGAAATCTGACCAAGAAGACAGCTGGAGTGGAAAGCCAGGGCTACTTCTAATGTCCATCGAGAAGGCCTACGTGGTAACCAGAATACTTTTTCACCTGTGCAGCTCTGGTCATCTGAATGCCATCTTGTATTACTGCTGAATTGGGAAAGGCAGTCATAGAGGAGCTGCCCCCAGGAGCTGAGCTGTGGATTATGCTAGCTGAGACGTAGGCAGTGCTTCACTGAACAGCATGGCTGCCCTTTAACATCCACAGGACCTCATTACTTCTCCTGCTGCTGCTGGAAAAACACTGCTACTGGTGAGGTTTATACATCGTATGCAGACTCGGTTTCCTGAGGCTAATTTGTCTTAACAGTCACTTGTGGTGGCAAATGGCGTCTGCTCACACTGTGCATAAGGTGTCCCTCAACTAAAGAGATGTTTTACAAAGTAGTGTGTCACTTGCAAAGAGTGTGATGTGGTCGTAAGGAAGCAACAAAATATTATTAAGTCTGTTAAAAGTACACAAAGGAGTTCACAGATCATGGTCCATGCAGGTGAAAATTATGTTCTTAAAAATACTAAGCTTCATTTGCTAAATAGAAGGTATTCTGAAGTGTGCTAAAGCAAGATGTGGTGGAGCACACCTGTAATCCCAGCATTTGGGAGGCTGAGGCAGAAAGATTGCTGCAAGTTTGAGACCAGCCTGAGCTACAAAGTGAGCGCGAGACCAGCCTGAACTGCATAGTGAGACCCTGTCTCAAAAAGGCAAAAAAAAAAAAAAAAAAAAACCCCTGAAATTTTTACACAGAGTAAATCAAGATAATTGCTATAGAATAATTTAAAGAGGAAAAATCTCCTAACTCAGACATCGAAATGCATGAAATCCATTTAGCAGCATTTATTTAAAAACCAATATTTGAGATGCAGAAAAATGATTTGCAGCAAGTGTGCTGAGCTGAGCCCTGTGTCCCCAACATTCTTTAGGAGACAGCACTTATCTCTAAAACAGTATTTTTATTTTAGCTCATATAAACAGGAAAGAGACAAGAGCGGATTCTGCTTTTATGATAAACTTAAAGCAATAAAGATTTTAATATAAATGCCCTTAAGGGCAGAGAGAAATAAATTGTAGCATAGAAATATAATTGGAGAATTAACCCTAACTCAGAAATGGGGGGAAATCAGAACCGTGCATTTTCTTTGACATGGGGAACACTTCAAGTGACAAGTGGGCTATGCCAGGGAAATTAGAATTTAGCTGTTGGTGAAATCCTTCATGATAATCATAGACAGCCCTCTGGTGATACCATTGGTTTAATGAAATTAGACACTTCAGTGCTAGCGGGGCATGTCTTAGTTCAGTTATATATTATTGTATAGTAAATAAATTTTTGATTGGATCCACCCTTTCATAATGAGGTCATGGTAACAGAATGCTATTAATATAAGTCAATAATAATTAACCACCTCAATCCAGGAAGAATAGATTGCGTTTCATTAGACATTATTTTTTTCCTGGGGTAGTGCAGGCTGGGAACAAAGAAGATTCTGACGTTCCTTTCCAGTATTCCTTCCTAATATTGCTCTATCCTTTCCAGTGTGAATTACTTTATTTTTTTCTACCAATCTATGCCAGGATAAGGGCACCAAATATGTCAGATTTTATTCCCATGGGCAAACAGATAAAACATTGACACCTGGAGGCAGGCTGTGAAAAAAAAAATGTATTAAGGTTACTTTTATGCACTAGGGAACACTCAAATATTGCCTAAAGCCTAAAAGCTAAAAAAAAAAGAAAATTAGAGGAGACTGAAGGGGGCCTAATCCCCGATCCTTCCTTCCTCTACTATCTGTGTAAATTCGGGATGCACCAGGATAAGGGACAACACACTGCCGATGTGAGTGCAGATATTGGTTCTAATAAAGAGGAGAACGTTTGCTGTGCTGTCTTGAATAATCTGGGCCAACGCGTTCGTCCCTCATACGAGCCTGCCATATACAATTCTGATTCCCAGCAATCATAGCGGCCCTGTCAGCCAATCAGAACCTGGTTTTCCAGGAAGTTGACCAAAAGAAACTGGGGTCCACAATGCCAGGCTCACAATGCGGTTCACTGCATTTCTCAGTTCTCTGAGTCTCACTGCAGGCTTCTAACATGCCAGTTACTATTCGAAGGAATGATTTCACAGCATTGCACTGGCACTGGCTCCACAGTTTTGTCTCTTTCCTCATTATTTTTGAAAAATCATCTCTTGGTAAGAAAAGAAACAGCTTAATCCAATGTTATTATGAATAGTCATAAACCCATAGAGTATTTTCGACTAATTTAGATTTTGGAACAAAATAATCAGATATATTACCTATAATTCAACTAGTGTCCTGGCTATTTACTTAATATATATTTAACCACATGGAGAATAAGCCATGTTATTGATGTTTGGGACAAAGTGGGGTTTTGTCCTGAGCCATGTATTGTGGGGTAGTTAGGAGCATACCTCGCCTCTACTTATTAGATGGTAGTAGTCTCCAATCACATCAGCTAAGAACCATACCATTACTTTAGTTGTCAATCTTGTGATAAGAACACCAGAATCCATAAGACAGTCTTAGTCTGGTCAGGCTGCTATAGCAAAAGAGCACAGATTGGGTGGTTTATACACACACAAAAAACCATTTATTTCTCACACTTCACAGGTTGGAAATGTAAGGGGTTGTGTCTGAGGAACGCACACTGCCTGGCTTCTAAAGCGAGTCTTTCTGCTGTGTCCTTACATAGTGGAAAAGTGGAGGATCTCCTATGGTACCACTTGGAAAGGGCACTAACCCTCTGTATGGGGGCTCCACCCTTATGACCCCGTTACTTCACAATGGCCCCATCACTGAACACCACTACACATTAGGAATTGGGTTTCAGAGTATGAGCTTCATGGGGATGTGACCATTCAGTCCAAGCTAATATCTGTACCTCAGGGTCTAGGATTTCTTGGAGTGACTCATTTTCTCTTTATTACTTTACACGAGTAGGATTTCTATTATCACCATCAAGCTACAGTAACTGAAGCAAAAATCAGCCTCTCTTTCCTGGCATTGCTGGGTAAAATCAATTTTTTAGAGTTAGAACTGTTGGTGAAGAGAATATCTTATTTTTCTTTTTTTCCCTAGACTTAGCCTGTACAATCAACCTTCATTATCCTCAGGTTCCGTTCGCATCAGCAGATTGAACCATCTGCTGATTGAAAGTATTTTTAAATAGTTGTGTCTCTATTTGAACATGTATGAGTTTTTCTTATCTTTATTCCCTAAGAATACAGTTCAACTATTTACATAGCATTTAGAGTGTATTATGTGTTATACGTAATCTAGCAATGATTTGAAGTATAGCAGAGGGTGTGCATAAGTTACATGGAAATATTATACCACTTTCATAAGGGATTTGGCCAGGGGTTCATTTTAGTGTGGCCAGAGTTATAGATCCAACCCCATATTAAGTGGAGAACTGAGTGACTTTGAACATTGAGGGACTTTGCATTTTTAAATGGAAACCACCTATTTTTTGCTTAAATAAATAAATAGTCATCACATAACATAAAAAGTGGGCAAGATGGTAATCATTGCACCCGACATATACAGTGAGAAACTCAACGTTTATAATACAGGTTATCTCACTATGAAAGAGATTCACGATTTTCTACTTGAGTCCCCGGTGTATAGGTGCTGCAGTGATGGCCAGTAACACACTGTTAAAAGGCACCTTACTTAGGTTGCCTGCAAGAGACAAACATACCTAAAAATTGGATCCGGTACTCATTAAATTTTCCATTCTAGGTTTGTCATAGGTCATGCAGTTATTTTCTTATCTTTGTTAGTGTGGACACCTTGATATAATAGACTCAAAAAACCAGCTGCAGGCTCCGCTGCTCTCCAAATGGCTCCGGGCTCACCTGCAGCAGACCTGGGACCCTCTCTCTCTCCCTCCACTCCTTAACTCACCAATTAGCTCCACACCTGGAAGCAAGGGGCTCAGATTGTTCCTGGGAAACTTGTTAGAATTGCATGGAGCACACAACACAACAGATGATGAAGTAGGGGGAAAAACACAGATACAAACATTAGAAAGGTAAGAAATATCATTTGGAATAGGACATGAAACACTTTGTGAGTTTATAAACACAATTATAATACTGTAGGTACAGATATAAATATCCCTCTGTTGATCTTTTTTGAAACCGCTATTAAGGTATTTTGCACTTTACAGTCCACAATAAAGATAAAATCCCTGAAGAATAGTGGTTTTATCTTATTGCAAAACAAAGGAGACTGTTTCTACTTATCAGCAAGAAGTTCGTGGCCTGGAGAAAATATGTACATATTAAGCACACAGAGACAGACACCCAAATTTAATTTAAACACTTGACAAGTCCAAGGATAACTGCCTGATGGGCACTTCATAAGTTTCCTGAGTTTCACTTCATAAGTTTTCCAGTCTGCTGAGTCTTGTTTTTCCCCTTTATTTTCAGATCAAGCTGCGCAAAAATAATTTGGGATGGGCGCACACACTCTGTCCACAATATTTTTTCATTTATTAAACATAGCTGTGAATCACTGGGAGCTGTCTCTTGCTAGCAGATTCTGGCAATCTTGAGGTTAAAAGAGACATTTTTGGTCTTGTGGTTTGCAAAGAAAAAAAAGAGACAAAATTTGATTTAGTACATCCATCATAGCTATGCGTATACCTTTAATTTTTTTGGCCTTATGAATTTTTCCTATATACTTTCTCTTTTTCATATAAATAAAACTAAATTAGTATCAATAAACACTTTTAAATTGGAAAGACCGTAGCGTAGGTAGTGGTTACCACAGTGCTGCAGAGTTCCTTAAGTATTGCGCCTAAAAACAATGCATGAACTCCGTTTTATTGGGTTTGAAAGAGAAATTATAAGATAGCAGCTTCCTTTAAATGCTTATGAGCGCCGCCGATACAGCCCCACTTTCTTCTCCTGGTTTCATTCGTTTTTATGCGCACCTCAGAAAACAGGTTTTTCCTGCCATCTCTAGGCAGATGAATGAATTACTAGCAAACATGTCATTTATTAGTAAAACTGTAACCCTGAAATGGGTTTTTTCGTAGTTTAGCTCTACCCGTCTTTAAGCATGTAAAGCAGGTACAGGAAGTCTGCTAAATGCGCATGCGTGCCGGGTTATGTCACACAGTAAGCAAGGGTGGCCGTCACCCATGTACCACACAGGGGCTGCTGCAGGGAGAAAGGTGGCAGGAAGCTTCTGGCAGAAAACGGGCTCCAGTCAGCATTTCCTGGGTGACTAAGCCCGCGATCAGATGTTCCAACTCTTGGCCATAATTGCTTTTTTTTTAATCTTTTTTATTAATCCATGTTTGCAGTTGATACTGTTTATATGTCTTATGTGGAGTTGGTTCATCCTCACAACACATCTTATTTCCTTTTTTCAGCCTTTTTCTCTCTCTTCTCTCCATCTCTTGATTCCCTTCTAGTTTGAGAAAGATCTATGTCTCTACTTTCTATGATCTATCTTCCACTTTGCTCTTTACTTATAGTTTGGGTTTTCATATAAAGGAAATCAAATAACACTTAAACTTGTGTGTCTAAGTTTCACTTCTCATTGCAGTCCCAATGCACACCCATTTTTGTACAAATGATTCAAACATATCCCTCTTTATGGCTGAATAGTACTCCACTGTGTGTAAATGTCACACTCATCTGTTAAAGGACATATAGGACACTTGCAAAATTTAGCCATCATGAGCTATGCTGATACAAACATGAGTAGGCATGTATCACAGTTATACTATATCTTTAAATCGTTGAGGAAGATATTTAGAAGAGAATAGCAGAGTCAAATGGAATTTCTGGTTTTAGTTTTATGAGGAATCTCAATATTGATTTCCTTAGTGACTGTAGCAGTTTACATTCCCACCAAAAATGTGGAGGGCTTCATTTCCCCCACAGCCTTGGTACCATTTGTTATTATTTGATTTCTTGATCATGGCCATTCTTTCTGGGATAACATGGAATCTCAGTATTCTGACATAAGATATATAGCTTATCATATTATTTGTAGTGAAAAAAATCTCAGACTATGAAACAAGGTGATAAAAAGAGACTGCTTATATGTAAAACCAAGATAAAGTCTATGTCATACAGCCAAATCCAAAAAGGAATACATTTAAATATTCAGGAAAGTGGTTCAAACAGAAAAATGACTAGAGTTACCAACTTGGGAAATACCAGTGTTTTGGAATTAGGGAAAAAATGAAAAGAAGAAACCAGACATTAAGATATATCAATCTTATCAAGGGTTATTTTAAAATATTGGATATGATTAAAGCAATGATATTTTCTTAAATGTTGTTACATTTTTTAGAGCATTTTCTAACTTCCCAATAGGTGAATGAAGGGATATCTCAAGATTTAATGCAAAATAATGCTATTTTGTTGCACTTTTTATACCATATGTTGCTTTAGATAAAAATTAGTCAAATCAGGAAAGTTTTGCATTTTGAAATATTAGAAAATCTCTGAGAAAAATCAAAATCCCACTTTCAATTTCCCATACATTGAAGTAGTTTCTCTAGGTGTCGCTTGTCTGAAATAAAATAAACACACTACTAAGAATTTTGAAACGTAATGAGCTCCAAATCTGGACTTCAAACCTGGAGTGAGCATATGCTCGTGAGAAACAGCTGAACAGTCAGGAATATCCACGAACTGCACCCATTTAAATGTTATTCCTGCTTATTATCACAGGAATGTTTAAGATTGTTAGATGTTATTCCATTTAAGAAGTGAAAATTTAAAATTTGACTAATCAAATTCTTCTGGAAGTTGAAATACTGTAGGATCAGCTTGGGATCTCAGCTGAGAAGGAACAAGTACCAAGCACGTCTGAGGGCATCTGTAGCAACAGCCACAGATACGGGGTCTCGGGAGCGCGCAGGGCCCTGTCCTTCCTCTCTCACTTCTCCGTGCTCAAGCCAGTCTGCAGTCCCTCGGAAGATGAGAGAAAAATCATTTTAATTCCATGCAATATTGGATCATAAATTTTGAAAATTAATGGAACAAAAATATCTTCAAAGTGTATAAATGAGCATGACTGACCAAAGGTGCCATCCAGAAAGACTGAAATGATTTAGCTGTTGAAAAGTTTTTAAATTAGCAGCATCAACAACATCGGCAAAAACAGGTTGAAAACAGTGTTTGAGTTCCTGTCTTCGAAATCTATATGGAACAAATGTTATGATAAGCTTTCTAGAAAGCTATCTAAGAAGGCTAGTACATGCTTATTTTTGAGTTAAAATTATTCACTTCTCAGAATGAAAACCCTTCCCTCCATTCCTCCTTTTTCACTCTACTTAACTTCATTAAAAAAGACATAAAATCATCTAAAACCCAATTGTCTGAAATGGAATACTGAGTTTTGTCTTGCAAACATTCATTTTTGGTAACTTAAAAAGAATAAGATCCCACCGATAGCTAGGTTAAAGGACAGATTATCAGTGACTAAGAATATATTTCCCTTTCAAAAGAAGTTTTAAAAGGTAAAGGGAAAAATTAGACAGGATGAAGAGAAATGCAACCTAGCTGAAAGATGACCAGTGACACTATTGAGTCCCAAAGGAACTGATCCCCAAGGGAATAACATACATTTTCCTAGCAGCTAGCAATTAAGCAGAACAATAAAAATAGCATCACTTTATCATCTTTCATCGTGTGAAAACATGCACCCCAAACATCAAGGAGTTACACAAACTATTAATAACGCACTTAAGAGAATCGGTGTGCAGAGTATAAACACAGATATCGATGGCAACTAATTCCTAGAGTGCAGGTTGATGTCTCTCATCCGGCCCCTCAAATCAATGTGAGGAAGAAATTCTTAGCTCTGCTTCACCTCACAGTGTGATACCTTTTAAGCAAAGGGGCGCTTTTGTGTCATTAGTCACCACGTGAGGCAGTCAGCCACGGTGCAGAGTGAAGAAAGCTGAGAAGAGAGACAGGACAAGAGCGATGTGTGTCCACAGAAGGCGTGTCTCCCCCTGGAGCCTGCTCTAGCGGAGCACTGCAGGCAGGGCTACCCAGAAGAGGGGATTTAGGAAGGCTGGCAGGAGAAATACCTGCTTCCTACCCTGTGCAGTCTGCCATGACTTTCGCAGAATTCCTAGGTCATCTGCAGTGGGAAGGGAAAGAAATCCTCAAGTCAATCAAGTGCACGTGATGGGGTGAGTGTGGACGACGAGCAGAGAAGAGGCTGATTAGATCGTAACGTCCAGGCACTGGAGCAGAGGAGGACAGCCGGAGGAGTCCAGAAAAAACAGAAGAAGAAACACGTTTCACTCCTTGTAAATCTTCCTCACCACGTAGCAAAAACGGGTCCTTAACCACCCGAGCTGATGTTCCTCACTGGAAATTTAAACTTAGAATGTGGGTTATTAAGGCCTTCAGAGTTCTAGACACCCACCTTCATGTTTAGCCAGACATGATGGTGAGGGCCTGTAATCCCAGCTCCCTGTGAGGCTGAGGCAGAGGACTCTCAATTTTGAGCTCAGCCTGAGCAACTAATCAACTTAGCAATCCCTGTCAAAAATTAAAAATAAATAAATGAAGAGATATAATCAAAAGGAATTGTGGTTCAGTGCAAATGTCCTGGGTTCAGTCTTGAATCTCACACACACACACACACACACACACACACACACACACAGATACGTGCATGCATGAAAAGAGAAAAGAATAAAAGAAAAATATCTCAAAACATAATTTTAGGAAGATAACACCCAGAAGTTCGAGCCCAGCTTAGGTCACTTAGTGAGACCCTGTCTCAAAAACTAAATTAATTAAATCAGATTAAAGTTTTTAAAAGGCTGGGAACGCAGGTCAGGGTGAAGTCCCTGGGTTCAATCTAGAGTACTGAGGGGGAGGGAGGGAAAGAGGGGGAGGGGAGAAGGGAAGGGAGAGAAGGGGGAGAGAGCTTCATGCTCCTGTCCCCTTGTTGGAGTAAAGAGTGTGCATGCACTGTCTACTCATATCCTGTACATCAGTCAGAAAATACACACATACCTCCACATTCTCATATCCACATGAATGGGTGTATACAAATATGCACTTTTGCCCTTTAATATTTTTACTATACCAATACAATTAACATGAACTCACTCTCATGCTAGTTTTCAGTGAAACTATCTACCCACATCCTGGTACTTACTTAGATTTAAGAGTATAAGGAAAAAAGAACATCCATAACTGCACATTTCTGGCTATTTAAACAAGATTATAAGTAACATTTTAAGGTGCTATTTACAGAGATGATTTATCCAAATAGAGTAAGATTTTACTTTCATATGTGAACAGTACTTTCTATTTATCATCAAGATACTTAGGTACATTTATGAAGGAAGTAAAAAATGTATCTGTAGCTTTGTAAAGTAAGCTCTATCATACAAACAAGTTTTCACGTATTAGGAAAAAGAATGCAGCAGACAGTATTTCTTAAGTGAGAATAGACAGCTGTATTATTAGACATCTGTTCAATGAGTTAAATCACTCACCAAACCTTGATCCATCTACTTTTAAGGATCAAACTCTCCTGATTTTACAGAGCACTGCTTTGCTTTGCTAATTCATAGCTGTTTCCTCTCCAGTTGCCAGGATTTTAAATGAAGGGATTGTGAGAATTTCCACACTGTTTTGGAATTAGATGTAATTATGTGCCTCTACTAGCATCTAAAAGGTGGCCTGTAACCTAATTGGAAATTCTTGTGCAGAGGAATTTCCTTTAGCTAATAATGAGTATCCTCTCCTGGAACAGCTGTAGAGAGTTAATAAGAATAGTTTCTCTTTGTTTTCTCAAAAATCTTGCTAATTGCTAATCAAATCACAGGTTTAATTGATAAAATCAGAATGAGGGTGAAACATAAAAAAATAAATAAATAAAGAAGAGCAGTCTAACCTGTGAACAAATAGTCTTAAATCCGGTTATTGTTATAACGTTTATACACAGAATAGTCACCATTATCCATAAACCGTATTCTCCAGGGTCTTATTCCTCTAGGGAAGATTAGACAACACAATCTTACCCTATTGCTGTTAGTAACATTGATTTTAATGGAATTTAAAGACAAGGAGAAACTTTGAAATGCAAAAGAGAAGCTTTATTTCTTGCTGTGTTACAGCTGATTCTACAAGCGATGGACAGGAGAATTTCACTATTTTCAAACCCTCGCTCAGTATCTTCCCTGAATTCTAAGGTGGGCCCAGAAAATACCTTTTCATGCTTAGGATGCTGCCATGTCCTGTATGTGTAATCACAGGACCATCTGAGGTTGGAGGTTTCTTTCTTTCGCATTCTGACACTGATCCTCACCAAAATGGAGAGAAAAGTGCAGCGGGGGAGGAGAGAACTCTGGCCTGTTAGGTGAGGAAAGCTTCTGCCGGGTTCTCCTGCCTACTTCCCTTCCCTGTGGCGTTTCCAGGATCCTGTTTTCTGCGACCTTCGCCCTCCTCCTGGCAGACTTGATGGAGTCCTGGCAGCACTCCTAGGACCCATCTCCCCTGGACAGTGAGGGGAGCAGCGGGGGTCCCGGGCCAGCAGCCCCGAGGGAGCCCACCGGTCAGCCTTCTGTAGCTGCCCACTGCATGCTCTGTGATGGTCATGTGCACCCGGCTTTCTTTCCCTCTTTAGCTTCCGCTGCTCTGACTGCTCCCTAGGAAATTGTCATCTGCTTAGTTCTGTTGGATTATCTCTTGGAAATGGGTGATTCCACCATAACTCTTCCAGTTACTTCTTCCATTTCACTTTGTTTTGCACCCTTATCACCAATTATTCTTACTCTTGTTATGCGTGTTTTATATGCCTGCTAGTGATACTCAGATGAATAATATGGCTAAGTACAATTACTATAGGAAATAGAGATATATAGCAAATATTTAAATCTTTCCGTTCTTACAGTAAAACACATGTTGCCATGAATCCCCCTCAAAATCCTTCCCCCCACTTTGCACTTATGCCATCGTTTTTGTCACTTAACAAAGCAATTTTCCAAATCCTTTTGCCTGAGCATCTCCTTGAGGGTTGACTAAAAGAGAGGTGAGTGCTGCTGCCAGCACCCTCCAGGGAAAATCCAGGTGCCTAAAATCCTCGCATTGTGTCTCCATCTCTCTGCTCCCCAGATATGTGCTGCTTCTGACTCCTTCCCAAAGTCAAAAAGGTCATGAGAGGTGTAATTCTTGGGTCAGCTCAGAACACCAAGGGAGTCAGGAGAGCAGGACTGAAGGTGAGAAATGGATCTTCCACAGCGGATTCTTCCGGGGGAGACTGCTAGGATGAGTGTGTTCAAAGCCAGAAGGAGGATCTTTAAGGAGACACATGGCATCTTGTACTATAATAACATTTTTAATTAAACATGCCTTGTGGTTTTGAACACACCTTACACACAGTATATTGATCAGTTGCTTACAATTTTTAGGCATTATCTTAGGGACTGAGCTGGACATCTTGTCTTTCAATACTGGCACCTCCAGGACCCAACGCTAAGTTTAGCACCTAAGAAGTGTTTAGTAGATATTTGCAGGATCAGCTGGGACATGTGGACTGACCAGGACCCCTGCTTGATTCCTAGTGTGGTTTCTTCCTCTCAAACTAGAATTCAAAACCTCTTGTGTCTCTTTTCCATCCTTTGAGATTGGGCAGTTTTAAGGCTGATTGTATGACTGTCACATGAAAATGGGACTTTTGTTTTTCTTTCATTTTGGATGAGTAGTATTTCTTATGTATTAAATATACTTCCAAAGTGGGTTTGGAGACCAAAAAGCAAAAATAATTCTTCTAATGGCTTATTTTTGAGCTTACTACTACTACTACTACTATTACTAAATAGAAATGTCTTCTTCAGAGAAAGGAAAAATGGTTTCTTGATAGGACTCAAATCATCCAAACAATCTACAGTCACCCAATATTAAAGGAAACAGAGGTAATAATGAATTCAGACATACTGACACTCAAGTTTGAATACACGAGTCTGTAGTAGTATTCTTAAGTAACGTAAATTACATGTACTTTAACACCAAACTATCCAAGACCTTTCAGATAGATAAAATTCAATGGAAGGTTATGGAAGCACTCTGAAATTAAAGTCCTGCTCCAAATTCTCTAAATGCTGATAAATGATAGCTAAATTGCTCTCATACTCATTACCACTAAAGACCTAATACATTAAAATATCATATGAGTGTTGTGAAATTCAGTTCAAGTCACAGATGAACAATAATATTCCAATTCTCTGGGTTCTATTATCAATTTAATTTTGAATTTAATAATATTCTTGGTTACAAAGACTTAGGACATGCCAGTTTGTATTAGCTTCCTTGTGTGTGTGTGTGTGTGTGTGTGTGTGTGTGTGCATGTGTGGGTGGTTGTTAGACCAGGCACAGGAGAGGCTATGGCTGTCTTAGTCTCTACCAACTGACACATCACTAGGATTGGGTGAATTAACAGAAACTTACCCCTCACAGTTCTGGAGGTCAGTGGTCCAAGATCATGGTGCTGGCAGAGTCTGTGTGTGCTGGGGCCTCCCCTGGTTTGCAGAAGGCTGGTTGCTCACTTTGTCCTCATGTAGTAGAGACAAAAGACAGCATGATGCCTGTCTGACTAATTCCACTTCTTATTGTCCACCACCAGGACCTTCCTAGGCAACACAATTCCTAATATCACCTTGGCAGGAAGTAGAACAAAAACAGGCAAAGAACTGAATATCATGGGGCAGAAATTGAGAAAACAGACAGCAAGGACTACTACATCAAAATACCACAGAAGCAACAGACACAGGTCATGCTATCCCCCAAGGCCCCAAGGCATGTCCAAAACCAAAAGCACAGGGCCCTGGTCTGTGTCCAGCTTCACTTGCGTGGTGGGTTTGACCATCTCCCAGCCCACCCTAGGCTTAGGGGCCATGACTCTTCCTCTAAAATCCTTGGATCTGCAAAAATTTCCTCCTTGCAATGGGTGGGCCAAGTTAGGTGTCCCATAGGGCGTGACTCCCATCAATCCCCAACTGTAGGTCATCCCATAATCTCAGGACCTTAAGAGACCCAATCAATGGCTGTTCCTCTCGGGCTGCGAGCTCTTCACACTGGCATGCTCCTGCCCAGTGTAAGGAGCTTTTAGTAAATCTTACAGTCGTTACTCCATTTCAATGTCCTGTTGAATACCTTATTCCAGGTGCCAAAAATGTGGAAACAGCTCCCCTGGGACCTTCCATCCCAAAGCATCATCACACTGAGAGTTAAGAATTCAACAGGTGAATTTGGGAGGAACACAGACATTCAGTCCCTAAAGGTGACCACGATGATCTATTGCCAGTAACAACTCAATGACGTCCACTCTCTCTTACCTTTATGGGCTATTAGCTTTGTAAAATATAATTTTACAAAACTTTCATCAAAATGGAAAGACTTTAAGAAGTAAACAGTTTTGTAGTTCATAAATAAAGAAATACATGTGAAATATTTTCCAGAATGTTAACCACTACTGGCCAATAATGTTAATGGGCAACGTGCCCGTGAACTCTCACTGTTCTGGATAACTGTCCTTTGCTGACTTTGCAATTCTGTCAAAAATGTACAGGCAAACATTGGAAGAGTTTAGAGGCTGTTTTTGTGTTGGCTCATGTGATGCCTTGACTTCCAATGCAAACCCAGAATTGTAGATCATTCACCTACTGCTGTGAAAACATATTTTGATCAACTAAAGGGAAATAGACATAAATTGAACTTTTGAGTCATCTTAAAATGTATGTATTAACTCAAAAAAGTTGAATGGAAATTATAATGAATGTTTCCTCTTGGGAAAGCATTTTCCAGGCTGGGGATATAGCTCAGCACATAGAACCTGCCTGGCAAGCATGAGGTCCTAAGTTGGATTCCCGTTACCAAAATCTACAACAAAAAAGGAATACTTTTCCTATTTTTCTTCAGTGTAATTGAGCTGCTGCCCCGTTTTGCATTAGCAAGGTGGTTGAAGCCCATCTCGGCAAAGACTGTTGGCTCCTAAAGACTAGCACTGGCCTGGGTCCACTTTTTTGAAAGACGCAATAATCCAAACTGTGAAATTGGAAGGAAATTTCAGATATTGGGCATGAAGCCCTTATGAATCTATACAAGTCTCTCAGTAAAAGCAGTTTGACTTCCTGAGATTCCTTTCCAAAAAGCAGCACTGCTTCTCTCTCACGTGGTATGCTCCCGTAACTTAAATTTCATCTGTCTCATTCCTGCAGATACAGCTATCCATGTCATCTGCTACTTGCCTCATTGTCAAGTTTTTAAAGACATCGCGACGTAAGATTCTTACCCAGCGTTACGGACTATGCTTCTCAGTGAAGGCCTGGAGCCATCCCCGTTCAAACCCTCATGAAATATTTGCTAAATGCCTGCTAAGTGACTGCCACATGTGCAAGAGGAGATGGAAAGGAAGAGAAACAAGAGGAAGGCATTTCTTAAGAGAAAATAGGGCTCCAGCATGAAGTTGAACTGAAGCAGGGGACAGAAAACAAGGGTGTTTATGAAGTGCCACCTGCCACGCTAAGCAAGCCACAATCATTGGGTCCTCCCACCTCGTGCAGTGTGTGTGAGCTTCTTTCGCCTGTCATAAATCTTGCTGTTACTCCTTCTCCACGCTCTGTCGGAGACTTTTTCCAGGGTGCCAACTACAGGGAAATAGGTTTAATGTAATATTCATAAAAAGAAAATATTTCTCTATCAATGTTCCACATAAAGAAGCAGAGAGCAGCAAGGTTAAACAGGCATCAGGCATCGGAACCCTCACTGCAGACCCATATCTCACGCCTTGGGCATTGCCCTGAGCACTTGCCGGGGTGCCCTTGGAGGTATCTCCTCCCGCTCTGCTGCGATCTGCCAGTGTCTGCTATTGTCATGGCTCGGTCTTGTCAGCATCAGTACCCCCTTTCCCATTACACGCTGGAGTCGCACGCTGCTGGTCTCCCTCTGCTGTCTCCTGTGTGGGATTCTAGCTCACCTTGCTGGCCTGCCGCAGCCCCTAAGCTATGCTCAAGACTCAGCTGGTAAGTTTCCTTCTCTGTGAAGTCAGCTTTCCCTTTCACAGCCAAGCACTCATGAGTTCTCTCTTGGCTAGTTCCACCTTCGTCACTGCTGCCTCTGCCCCGAACCCTCATTCTCTCTTTACAGTGGTCACTCCCATGGGTGACAGGTCTCTCCTGCACTTCCTCAAAAGTAGGTTCTCTGCCTTCTTCATGTACTTCTCTTCAACAAAGGCAGGATCTGTTTGGCATCTGGTACATAGTAGCTGCTCAATAAATCCATGCAACAGTGGGGCTTCCAGGAATGATCTACACCGCTTCCCAAAAGGCTTGAGTAAAACTAAGTTAGAAGCAGAAGCTATGATTTCAAACATGGACCCCTTTGTGTCCTTGAAAAAAAGACAACTTTCATTTATTCTCAACTTAGTTTTACTAACTTCCGTTTTTTGTCCTTTAGCTGCAAAACAGGAATGAACCAGATAAGTGGGGATTATTTTGATTTCTCAAATTCACTCCCAAGCTGACCCAGGCACTGAGACTTAAATGAACTCTGACCGTCATTTTGAGGATCCAGGAGAATTTTGCGCATTTGTTGTAAGCAGTATCAGGCAGAGCCAGTGTCCTTCAGCTAGAGAATATCCGATCCCGTCTCTCCTTCTTACCCAAATGCAGCCATGCACAGGTGACTCCCAGCCTTAATGGGCCCTGAGCTCTGACATCCCTCGTGGCCCCTGCAGGAACTTTCACAGGCTTCGTGGACTTAATGAAACTTCTGAGAGCCTCGTGGTCTACTTTCCATCACAGGGTGCTGGGACTGTTTGCTTCCCGGTACCTGGACGAGGCTCACCCTCTCACGTGCATAGTAGGACAACAAAGTGGACAGTCACTGCTTTCAATTTTCTCTGAACCACAGTTGGGTGCCTAAGTTGCTCATATCTTTAAATGAATTACATTTCCGACTGCTGAAAAGTAAAGGCTTCCCTGGGAGGAAGGAGGGGGACACTGGGAGTTTCTTCAGGAGCTTCCTAGGGTTGCTTTCCTTTACTGGGTCCGCATAGAGGAAGTGAATTACAGACATAAAGCTGCTGTGTTTATTATGTAGGTGTTTTCACTTATTTCCTAAGAGAGTCTTACCAGTTAGGGGAGCCCTCCTTTCTGGAAATCTCTAAATAACACCAACAGGGCTAAGGGGCTATCCCCCTAATTTGAGTCAAGGACCAATGTATAGATTGCACTTGGTCCTCTTTGGCATAGTCTCAAGAATTAGCCTTTCCCATTCGCACACATGAATCCAAAGAAAATGCTGTTGAGAGGTCTATCCACTCCAGGACACACTACTATGTAGGTCTAAGACATAAGATCAAAACCGGGGCATGAATCAGGCAAGTCCTAGCATATTCCAGTATCACGATTCCTTCCAGTCCCTCTGTGATGTTTGTCTGACATCCATGAATATGTACAAGCAATGGCATTTCCTGAGGGTGGATCCTTCCCCACTGAGCTGTCTCTGTCCTTGTTTTTGTTACATGTTCAACATCAAATACAGTCAGTACTTTGTGACAATAGTTTCCCTGGAGCTACCCCATTTTTGATTATTCATGGCATCCACAGTCTCCCATTATTTTGTTTAGCAGCAGAATCTCAAAGATGCTCCACAACTGATCAATGGAGCTGACTCCAAGGCACTAAAATGCAGAGAGACAACTGCACAAAAGCACGTGAGTCAGAGCGGAGATCCCCTTCCTTCTCCTTCTCCACCTCTGCAGTGCTAACCAGTTATCTCAGCAGCTGTAATGGACCACAGCTCAGACGTTTATTTCTCCAAGCTCTGGAGGTTGGAAGTTCAAGGTCAAGGTAACTCTGTCCAGTGATGATTTTCAGGCCACTGTCTTCTCCTTGTGGCCTGTGAAGGCACAGCTCAGCCTGTAGCATCCATGTTCCTGGGTGCCCAGTGCTGAACCCGCTGGTGGAGGGCAGCCAGCAGCTGACACCAGTGAGAGTGCGGGGACCTCTCCGCCTTAGCCAGGGATGAGATTCTCACCCAGGACATTTGCCTTGAGCTCGGCATGGGGTTCTCCACACAGCCACAGCTAAGGTGCACTGCGAAGGCTGTTGAGTTGCCCAGGCTACTCCCACAGAGAAATTCCTGAGGTCCAGGGGGACAAGGTCCACTTCCTTCCATGTCTCCTGAGTCTCAGCTTGTGCAGGGGTCTCTGCAGCAGGACCCAGGGTTCCTGGAGGAGAAGAACTCATCAGATGGAATTACTGGTTTCTTTTATTAAATGCTGCACTTAAAGCCCTTTTGAAATATTCCTGAACTATTTTCTTTTAGACAATGTCCTCAAAGACAGAGGACTCATCCTGTGGGTCCTGGCTGTGCTGTCCCCATTCTGAGGTGAATTGCAATATGGACTGATGACAATTTAATTCTCTCCCTGTGTGGAACGAAGAGTGATTTCAGCATTTTTCTTCCTTCCTTTCTTTCATTCATTCTTTGTCTTTTCTACTTTTTTATTTTATTTTATTTTATTTTATTTTATTTTATTTTATTTTGCAAACAACAGATTATTTTGCTAAATTTCAGACTAAACATTCCTGAGCACCGGTGACCATCAGAATTTCCACAGGCCATTTTTAAATTACAGTCATGTGTGTATTTCTATTTATTTACTGTTTTCATAATTTCTATAAGAATTGCCAGGGATTACTTGACTTGACAATTGCCAAGCATTTTACAAATTGCTTCCTCTGGCAATCATTCTACTAAAGTTGAATCCTAGAACACTTTCACTCCACAGCAGAAAAAAGAAATGTGCCCTCAGCTTTGAAGCCTGGTACCTGAGTCCCTCACAGCTCCCATCCCTAATCATAGAAACCTGTTTTTACTTCTGCTCTGTGAGCCAGTGCACTGCATTTCCTGTGGCAGCTGCAACTAATCACCACGAATTTGGTAACTACAAACAAAATAATATTTTTCTTCCTACTGGCTAGAGGCCAGAAGTCCAAAGTCAGTGTCACTGAGTTAAAGTCTTGAAATTGGCCAGATGGCTTTCCTTCTGGAGGGTCTGAGGAAATCATGTCACCCTCTTCTGTATGTCACATTTCTGCAAGGGACACCTGTGATATACTGGAGGTCCATCTAGAAAATCCGGCACTGTCTTACCATCTCAACATCCTTAATTTAGTTACATAAGGTAACATGAATAGGCTTGAGGGATTAGGATTTATTACCTTCAAACAACATTACTCAGCTTAGTAAGGAAGAGAGAGAGAGGCAAAAAGAGACAGAGAGAGAGGAAGAAAAAGACAGAGAAAAACACACAGAGAAAGAGACAGTGACAGAGATAGAGAGTGACAGAGACACAGAGAGACAGAAAGACAGAGAGGTACAGAGAGAGACAGAGAGATACAGTGAGAGAGATAGTGACAGAGACAGAGAGACAGAGATAGAGAGAAACAGAGAGAGACAGTGACAGAGAGAGAACAGGCTAAAGTGACAGGGCACTGAAACACTGGCTGGACCCATGCTGGAAGTGCTTGTGACAGGAAGGGACAGTACCATCCTTGTAGCACTGACCACAGAGCTTTTAGTCCTGGCCATCTTCCATGGGTGTTATGGTCTGTGTCTAGATGTCCCCCAAAGCTGCATGCATTCACAGAGCTTTTTTGGAGGTGACTGAATGTAGAGTGCGTGACTGATTCCTGGTGCAGTGCTAGGACCAAGGGTGCTGCGATTAAGGGCAGGTGGTTGCAGGATCAGTTCACTGCTTGGATTGGCACCACCTAATCCCAGTAGACTGGATACAATGTAAGGGACAAAAAGGGGCTTGTCCGGTTCTCTGTTGCTGCTTTTGCTGTCTTCTGCCCACCATGCATTGCCCTCCTCTGCAAAGCCAGCACTAGTTGGAGCCAGCAGATTATGAGCTGTGAGCTAAATAAACATTTCCACCTTTAACTTTAGGTGTTGGGTGTTTTGTCTCAGCAAAGATAAAAATAACTAAGACAGTGAGAAATCTCCAAGCTCCAACTGGAGCCATAATAATCCTTCCCAGGATGGCATCTGCAGCTGAGACCCTGTAAGGGCAGTAATGAGGGCATATTTGGTGAAGTTGGTGTAGCTGCTGACTGGCTTCACAAATCAGATGAGGCATTATGGCAGCGATGGAGAGAAAAGCAGGAAAAATGGCAAGTACAGAACAAAATGGGGGAATGTAGCTGGGGAGTACTCAAAGCGTTTGCCAAGAAAGCAACTGCTCAGGATATTCCAAATTTCTTTAAAGGCATTTTAAATTAATTCATTCATTATTTTCCAGGACCAGACTTTTGGCAGAACAGGGCTGAGTGGATGAAGAATTTCATCCACTGAAGTACTTCAGCTCCGTACTTCCTGAGCGGACTCTTTGAGCTTGGAAAACCCAAATTCCACAGTGGTCTCCTGCTTCTTTGTCCCCCCTCTGTTCCTCACCACCTCGCCAAGGGACCTCATTCTGAGGCTTTCTTTGTGGATCATTCACATTCATGATGGCCTTAGCAAAAAAAGAACATAGATGAATTCACTGTGCAGTCACGCTTTAAATTGAGAAAGTTTCACTATGGGCAACCCACTGGCTTGGCGCCTTCAACTCCACATGGAAGGATGTTTGGGGTAAATTTGATTTTCTGAGCAGGGATTCAGAGGCACTGCTCAGTGTGTGCATGGCCAGCGTCCTCCAAGAGCTCTGTGTCTGTCCTCAGATGTGTCACCTGCCAAGAGGGGGGCCATCAGCCTGTCTTGCTCATCCTGGACTCCTGTGACTGTCTGGTTACTGAGTGACCCTGGTGATTTACTAATTAATTCCGTGTTCTTAAGGAGCTCACAAATTTCCTATGATTAAAAACGATTAGCTCTTTACATCCTAAGGTCTTCTGTGCAGCACACAATCCTCTGAAAAATAAGAAATCAAACCCAAGAATGAAATCATTTAACTTGCGTTTTTATCCCTACTGCCTTGTACAAAATAGGTGCTCAACAAATGATCTTAAAATGAAACAATGGGTTATGTAGGGTTATGTGCATCACTGATTAATACATAGGGCTTTAGAACCGGAAATCCCTAAATTCATTTTCTGATTTCTCCAAAAACAGAAACATTTGATGCAGAATTTAAAAAATAATTTCATGTTAACTATCATCACAGCTAAATTTTACGTAAGAACATATACCTTCTTCACACATATTTCCACCCTATCCTTTGTCACTCTCCTTTTCTAAATGAAGAAATACACCTGCATGTTATTTATTCTTTTCCACAGGAGCAGGTGCCAAGAGAAACAGATCAAATTGGGCCTGGTCAGGAATGGAGTCTGGAAGCCAAGAGGAGAATGCCGAAGCCCAGTCAGGAACTAATTTAGAGAGGTATGGCTAGGGGCCATCTACTCCATGAGGAGAAATAAAAGTATAAGTGGGCTGAAGTGCCAGGCAGAAGTGGGTCAGGGTCAATAGGTGAGCCCAGCACAGCTGTGGTCACCTCAGCACATATCAGGAGCCCAGACAGTCCAGTCTCCAGGCCTTCCTGACAGCCGAGTGTCTCCTTCCCCAGAAAAGCAACCCTGCAGAAGTGGCTTCCTGGCTTTTACACGTCAATAGGTGCCTAGACCCAGTGTGTGATGCTAACCTACCCCCTGCAGATGTGAGACCATACAAGTTGATCACAGTACAATGAAACTCTTTTCCTGTTATGGAGCAAAAAGGACCAGCTGAGAAAAATTTCCCAAGAGGTCTCTGAATTCACTGAGGAGAAAAGAATCTAATTCATTATGCTTCCATCTCCAAATTATTTCTTTGAAATATTTCTTTGAATAAGATAAAGTGATGCCTTGGCTGAAAGGTGGTTGTCTGTAGGACTCATGTGCTTGCACAGGAAACCTTTGGCTTGGTGTTGTCACTAAGCCAGATTTAAGGGTGATGTCACCCTTTGACTAGGGTCCTGTGGCCCCTCAAAACAAATCCACACCAATTTCAAAAGAGAAGGCAAGGCATTTCTGATGGACTCCTCAAGGCTGGTTTCAGGGGAAGAGTTTCCCGACTTTCCCCAGCTTACAGGAGCACAACAGTCACGAAAGCCTGGAACCCATAGTCCCAGAATCTGAACAGGTACTGATTCACCGGGAATTGTAAGAGTAGAGCTGAAAGCTAACTTTCAAGACAGAGACTTCAGGTAAGAACCATCTTATGTGGCAAAATATCACTTCTGACTGCAAACACAGGTGCCAAAGCTGATTTTCCCATTGGTGGATTTCAGTGAAGCAAATAAACACAATGCTCTCCGCCCTGTGATTTGTGGTTTGGGGAAGCCCTATTAACATGGCTAGGTTTGGTAGCACAAGTATGATTCATGGCACATCTCTCCTCTGGTTTACTTTAAAAGAGCATTATGTCAATAATTGAGTCATCAATGCTTTGACCTAGAAGAAGAGACACATAACCAAATTCAAGTCTAACTCTTGTTATAAATACTGAGTGTTCTGACTTGACTATATAGTTCCCTGTCTCAGAAGATGAACATGCTGATGTGACATAGCAAGTGCAATTTGGAAGGGCTTTCTACTGAAAATATATGTATCTTAGATGTGTATGAAGCTATTCAACCCAAGAACTTACCTGTAAATGAGGAAACCCATGGCCATCAAGCATGGTTCTTTCAGGCACTGAGGAAGCAGAGTTAGTGGTGGTTGGTGGAAAGGACTGCATCAGGTCAGCCCAGCATGGTGCTGCTTGTCTATATGACCTGAACTCTGGGAGGCTGAGGCAAGAAGGTTGCTAGTTTGAGCTCAGCCTGGGAAATTTGAGAACTCAGTGAGACCCTACCTCAAAATAAAAATAAATAAATAAATAAATAAATAGACAGTGGGCTAGGCACATAGGTAAGCACAATGATCTTTGCTTAATCTCCAGTGGCCCAACAAAGAAAAGAAAAAAAAGATTTTGTCAGTTCAGCATATGAAAATGCATATTTTTTTTATTTATAAAGATACATCAATATTTGAAAGCATCACCTTTTATTCTCCTCATAAGTTTCTGACAGACTTACCTAAAGGCTTGTTTTGAAAATTTTAAATGTCACAAATGCACTTATGCTATCTATCATCCGTTTGCATAAAACATTGCACGTCACAGAAGTCAAGCTTTGGAACCACTCACATTCTCTTGAAAACTCTATCCTCTGGCCACTGTTTCCTAATGGTCATGGTGACGAAATGTTCAATTAAGATCCCAGTTGTCTCTTAGCAAAAGTCACAGCCAAGCATGTGGGCACGGGCTGTGGGCCGCGGAAGGGACGTGGCTCTCAACAGCGCAGGTATTACGTTGCCTGTGGAGCTGCTTGGGCTGCCAAAGCTGTTTGCCACGAAGCATTCCCAGCCCGAGGAAGCCAAGCAAACCTGCAGAGGGTACCGGCGGAGTGTGAAGTGGAATTCCCAGCAATACAGTGCAACCAGGAACCAAGCCAGGGATTTCCTTACTGTCCACTAATGGGGCTTGTGTTTCCCTAATGGATTGAAAATTAATGTGCTTCTAATTCCAGTATTCTATAAACTCTGCAGATATTGTTTTGCCTCATCAGGGAACTAAGAGGAAAAATCACTAATACATTAGCAGTGGACTGCATGCTTACTGAATCGAGGTTGTTACTTTGGCACTGAATGATAATTTAAGAGTAGTGTTCACCTACTCCCTGAGAAAAGAGAGGCGAGTGACTTGTTGGTGTACTGCTGTAGATTCTTATCCTAACTTTTATCTCCTCACCACATGTTTGCAGTACATAATAACTCCATCTGTCCTATGGAGTTGGTGCGGGTACATCCCACGCCTTAATTCTTTTTTCATCTCCTCCTTTCCTCTCCTTTTCCCCTCCATATACTTTCCAGTCCCCTTCATTTTTGCAAGAGATCTACTTCCCTATTTTCTATTATTTATCTTTTGTTTTGTTCTTTAATTTATTTCTACTTTGGGTTTCCCATACGTGGGTGTGATATGTAAGCTTGAGGCTCTGATTTATTTTATTTAACATTACGATCTCAAAGTGCACCCATTTTCCTACAAAAGACTCAAATTTATCCTTCTGCCTGGCAGAGTAGTGCTCGATTTATATAAGTGCCACATTTTCTTCCCCCATTCCTCTGTTGATGTAGGCCCCTAAAATGCTCAACATCTCTGGCCATTAGAAAATCACAAAATGTAACAACACTGAGAGAACATCTTACTCCAGAATGAATAACCATCATCAAGAAATCAAAAACAAATGTTGGTGAGACTGCGGGGAAAAAGAACCCTTCTACAGTGTTGGTGAGAACACAAACTAGTACACACAGTGGAAATCACTATAGATTTTCCTTTAAAAAGAAACTTAACTTTTAAAAAGCCTATACTAGAGATTTATTTTGGCCCAGCTCTTACATTTCTAGATATCTTCCTCCAAAATGCAGACACCCTATCACAGTGCTGCGTGAATATCCACATTTAGAGCAGCACGACTCGGAATTGGTGTAGGCATCCTGTAGTCCACTGCTCCACTATTGCCTTCAGTTGCCTTCTCATGGGGTAAGGTACTCCCCACCTGGTTCAGCACTCATGACTCCTAGCAGTGTGCTCTGTGTGCTGCCTCTGAAGTGTGACAGCCAGTGAACACCTCTGGCTTGTTCTTGCACCCCAACATCTCACACCACTCTCATCACCCTGGGATGCCTGCCTGTTTCTCCCTAACAAATTTCAGCTCAATCAGATGCTCACATATTGATCTCTAGGCCCGAGATGGCATGTGATTTAGGGTGAGCACACATTGGCAAGGGTAGGTAAATGATAAAATGGTCACGTATGAGTGTTTGCTTAAGTTTCATGGGACAGAGTTAGATGCGAAGGGTATGATCTTTAGCCGGAAGGAAATCACAAGCTAGAGAAAAAGGCAATAAAGTAAGTAATTAACTTCTAAAAGCAAACGAAAGGAGTTGCTCAATAGAGGGGGTATATGAGGCTATTCTACAAAATTGGAGTGTGAGAACAAGTTCCAAGAAGGCTAAAAGAATGGTACCATTTGATTATGAGTCCTTGGTAAGCTGTGCAGCCCAGCGGTGATTCAGAAGGTATCCCAGCCTGCTTTACAGTGGAAAGCTGGCACAGCGATGGAGAATGACAGCAGGCCCCCCTCCAAGGGTGGAGCAAGCCCACCTCAGCGTTGGGCTCCTCATAGAGGCCTCACTCCTCCCCATTCCTCTCCATCACTCCCCATGTCTTGGTTATTTGGAGGCGGATGGACGGTCAGGGACCCGAGGTGGACTCAGCCCCCACAGCACATCAACCCTGAAGTCTCAGTGGCTTCCCCTAAAGATCACGCATTCTTCCTTAGGCTTCAAGGCCATCTTTGCTTAGCAGGAGACCAGTGTCATGTCATCCTCACTGATGCCAAAGGTCACTTGGTACTTGGTTAATCAAGCCGTGAACATAATGCAGGTATGAGTGTCAGATCAGAAAGGATGCCCCTAGTTCCACTCATATTCTGTGACTGTGCCTAGCTCCGTGGCTCCCTGGAGCTGCCCAGTGGCTGGAAAAGAGTGTCCCGCAGAACACAGACAAACCAAAGAGTTTCGGGAGCGTGCTCTGTTATATCTAACTCATCAGCAATACGTAACTCCCACAAGGCTGGAGATATGCTTCAGCATGTCACCCCCATGCCAATCTCTTCTCAGCAGATCCTGCTCTTTATCACAGCGTTTTAGTACTCACTGGAAACTATCTGCATGGTAAAACAATGGCCAGAAAGAAATAGAGTGATTTATAGAACTCCATACAGGTGTTATACCAAATTAAAGTTTAAAATGAAAGAAAAGAAAGAAGGAAGAAGCACAATGACTGTGTTCTCAACTTTTATAACTCCAAGCTGCATAGAGATTGATTCTTTGGATATAATATTAATATGATAATATTGGGCAAATAATTAATTGCCAAGTAATCAGCAAATGCACTTTTATAAAAGTATTATGCTGACCAAAAGTATAATTTAAAAAACTACTAAATCACACTACATAGGAAGCCTCTCATTTTCTTAATGGCACATTAGTTTCCAAATAAAAGGACAATTAATTTAAAAGGCAGAGCATATTTTCATATTCAAGACACAGTTCATGGAACAATTTCATACATTTTCTAGCATACACATTTTACAAACTAGAGTGTCGAACCTTGTAGGATGTGGTCTGTCTCAGCATTTCAAGTTTTAAGCTATAAGTTTTAAGCCACATAGACACTCTTAGTGGTCACATAATGCACTCATGCAAGACACACTGTACTCTTTAGAATCCGTAACCCCTGTGCCAGCCTGGTTGCTTCAAATGTACTGAATATAGGTAGAACCATGCACAGCTGTCTGGACACATAAGACCCACCCACCTTCTGCCACAGGGAACCCCTTAGGTAAGTCACAGTGCACAGCTCTGTTCTGGGAGATCACTGTGCAAAAGCAAGTTCTTGATATTAATTTTTGATTTTCTGAGGTCCTCTTCGATTTCCTTTTTCAGGGTATTATAATTTTCCCTGTATAGCTCTTTTACTTCTTTCGTGAGATTAATTCCTAAGTATTTCATTTTTTTGGATGCTAGTGTAAAGGGTGTAGTTTCTCTTATTGCTCTCTCAGTACTTTTGTTGTTAGTGTATAGAAATGCTATTGATTTTTGTGTATTGAC
>PVJX010022651.1:0-30276 GCA_004027295.1 Dolichotis patagonum
TTATTTTGGCTCATGGTTTATAGATATTTCTTATAATCAGCTGGCTCCAAAACAGGTGGCATGAAAGAGGGGCATGGCAGAGGAGAAATAGTACATGGCATGGCAGGCAGGAATCACACAGGGATCAAGGAAGGAGGAGAGATATATATTCTTTCAGATCACACCCACAGTGACCCACTTTTTCCTGATAGGTTTAACCTCTACACATCACAACCACTTATAATCCAGTGATGAGTATCACACACTCATGATCCACTCACCTTACAAAAGCCATGCCTATGAGTGCATGAGGTTTTGGAGGCATATCTAGTTATAAACTGTAATACTTCCTGTGGTACTGGGAATTGAACCTGGGTGTTATGCATGGTAGACAAGTGCTCTATCACAGTGCTATATCCATAGCCCTTTATTTTTTTAAATAACTGAGAGTCTCACTAAGTTTCCTAACCTGGCCTGGAAATTGTACCTTTCTGCCTCAGCCTCCTGAGTAGCTAGGATTAGAGACATGCAGCAACACATCCAGCCTTTCCTCTCATTTTTCTGTTAGACTTTCCTTTTCCATTGTGAGCTGTTGTTTTTCTATTTAGCAATGAAATTTTGATTTCCCAAGGTTCCATTCTCAGACTTTTATTTTCTTCTTCCATTTACAGACTTTAATTGTTCCAATTTCTTCTTCAGTTGATCACTCTTCCTGGGGCCCAAACTGAGTAGGCTAGTAACTTAAGTAGCACGCATGAACTTTGAAATGAAATAAACATAGGTGTAAGTTCACAATTGTGCTACTTATTAGCTATGGGACTTAAGACCCAGGTATAGTTATCTTTCTTAATGATTCACTTGCCCTTATGATGAAAGAGTTAGTAATAATACCTAACACATAAGCCTGGTATGGTGGCACATTCATTAATCCCAACACTTGGGAGGCTGAGGCAGGAGGAGTGCTGCATGTTCAACACCAGGATGGGCTACAGTGTGAGCCCCAAATCAGCATGAACTGCATAGTGAGTGAGACCCTATCTCAAAAAAGAAAAATCTAACACATAGTGTTGTCATGGGTATTAGGTGAAATTATAAAATAAATATGCTGTGCCAGATACAATAAACACTCCATAAATGTTTTCTTTCTTTATATTGGTTTGTAAAGACATTTTTTAAAAAAAAATTAAATTTAGGGCCAGGGATTTAACTCTGTGGCACAGCATCTGACTAGCCAGTATGAGGTCCTGAGTTCAATTACTGGTGTCACAACAAAAAATTAAATTTAGTTCATCCAAAGTATGCAATTCAGTGGTTTTTGGTAAAAGAACAGGGTTTTATCACAGTTACAATAATTTAATTTAAAATTTTTGTTTTCCCAGAAAATAATGTGTTTATTGGCAGTGACTCTTCATTCCTCCCAATCCCAGCTTTAGGAAAACACTCATTTTCTTTGTGTCTTTATAAATTTATCTCTACTCGATATTTCCTAAAAATGGAATCATATGACACAGAATAATGCTTCAATGTTTGTTCATGTTGTGTCATGTATCAGAACTTCATTGTTTTTATGGCTGAGTCCTATTTTATCAGCATGCCGTATGTTATTTATCCATATATCATTTCAGGGACGTTTGAGTTGTTTCCATTTTGTGGCTCTTATGAATAATGCCACTAAGGATATTTGTGTGCAAGTTTTAATGTGGACCCATGTTTTCATCACATGGGTAAATTCCTAGGAATTAAGTTGCAGGCTTTCATTGAAAATTAATGTTTAAGATTTTGAAGAAATATATTGTTATTCAAAGCAACTACACCATTTAATATTTCAACCAGCAACATTTGAGTAAGCCCATACTCTTACAACTTCTGTTTTAGTCTTTTCTTTTTAATTTTAGCTATCCTAGTATGTATAATGTAGTATCTCAGTGATTTTTGATTGATACTTCTCAAATTACTACATTTTAAATGTATGTAATGGACATCTGTATTTTCTTAAGAGAAACATCATGGGGATATATTCATTTATTTCCTTCTGTTTTAGGCTTAGCTCTTACAGTTCGGTCTATGATTCATTTTGAGTTACTTTTTAGATATGATGTGATATATATGAGTCCAATTTCATGCTTTCATAAGTGGATGTCCACTTTTTCCATTACTACTTACTGAGAAGATTCTTCTTCAGTATTGGATGGTCTTGGCACCCTTGTCAAAAATTAATAGCTCATAAATGAATGCATTCATTTCCGCACTCTCAGTTCAATTTGATAGATCTGTCTATACTTAGGCCGCTGCTGCACTATCTTGATTATTATGGGCAGCGTTGCTTTCAAGTAAATAGGGAAATATGAGGCTTCCAAATTCATTCTTCCTGAAAATTGTTTTGGATATACTGAATCTTTTGTTTGGAGAAATTTTGGATTGGCTTATAAACATTTCCAGAAAGGATTAGTAGTGTTTTGATAGGGATTATGTTGAATCTGCAGATCATTCTGAGGATTATTGCTATTTTCATAATATATAGTCTTTCAGCTCATGATGATGAGTACCTTCCCATTTGGTTAGGCTTTCATTAAATTACTAATGTACTTCTTTTGATGTTGTATGGCTTGTACATAGACATACCAAAAGGAAGATTTTGCTCTCTTGTATATTGGCTTTTATCCTACAACTTTTACTCATCTTTTGGTTTTCATAATTTTTAGTGGTTTCTGTAAGATACATACAACAATATGTTATGTGAAAAGATAATTTTATCTTTTGAATCTTGATTCTTTTTCATTGTTGTTCCAAGAAATTATGAAAAAGAAAAAAATTGTGAGAATGTACATCTTTGTCTTGTTTATTAGGGGGAAGGCTTTACATCTTAAATGTTATACCATTAATGTGAGATCAGCTGTGTGTTTTTATAGGTGCCCTTTATAAGATTCAGAACTTTTGTGTTTATGCTTATTTTTAATTAATTTTATCATATGTTTATGCTGTATCTTTTTAGATGCTTTTTATGTATAGATTGAGTTATCTTTGTGGATTTTGTTCTAGGGAATAACACTGATTTGTGAATGTTTAATCATCTTTGGAATTCTGGGATGAATCCCACTTATTTATGATATCTAATTATTTTTATATGTTGCTAGGTTTTGTTTCCTAGTATTGCACTGAGAATTTTTGTGTTAACCTTAATTAAATTAGGTGGTTTCTATTTTTCCTGTGTGATAACTTTGTGTCTTATTATTATTATTTTAAGAGATAACATTGGTTTTCTAAAATTAATTGATAAGTCCTTCTTCTGACCCATTTTTTAAAAATAAGAGTTTATAAAGACATGGATTTAATATTTCCTTAATCATTTAGCAGAAATTATTGGTATTTTCTTTACAGTAAATTTTTATATTACTAATTCAGCCCCTTTACTTTTTGAAGGTCTATCTATGTTTTCTATTCTTTTTGTTTAGTCAGTCTCAGTAGTTAGCATTTTTATAGAAATTTGTGTATTTCTAGGATTTTCTAAATTTTTTGGCAAAGAGTTACATTATTCATTATTCCCTTATAATACTTTTTTCTTTAGGAAGATATACTTGCTCACTTTTTTCATGGTCATTCTAACTAAAGTTTTGACAGTTTTTTTTAAAATGGCTACCATAGTATGTCTTGTTATCTTTCAAATAACTGCTTATGCCATCAGATTTAACATAATCAAACAAAACAAAAAAAGAATAAAACCTAACCCAACAGTACAATGAAGATGTTATGGTTTTTCTGTCAGGATCCCTTCCTGGTGAGGCCTGTATCTCCTCTATCCCCCAGCTCCACAGTTGAAGAATGGCACAGACTCTCAGAGAGAGGCTTGGGTCTGGCTGTCCCCACTCTGGTGGCAGCAGGCACATGGCGCTGCTTTCCAGGCAGGGATTACCTAGTTTTGACACTTTTGTTGATTACGTCAATAAATCAGTTTTTGCTTTCATCAGGATTTGTCTACTATATTGCTTCTGTTTTCTAGTTTTTTTCAGTCTATACTCTTTCTTTCTTTCTTTCTTTCTGTTTTATATTTAATACTATATTTATGTTTATTGTTCATTTTCCTATCATCAAACAATAGGTTATTGATCTGAATTTTTTAAATTTAGGCATTTAAAATTACAAAATTTCAGCCAAAGATTATTTTATTTGTATTTTATATGTTTTGATGTCTAGTGTTTATGTTTAGTGTTTGAATTTCTCAGAATATTTTCTAATTCTCTCTTTTTCTCAATACTCATTGATTAATAAGGAGAGTGTTATTTTAAATTTCTATATTTCTGTCAATTTTCAAACTTTCTTCAGTTATTGATTTTGTTTTTATTTCTTTGTATGGTGAGAAGACACTTTGTATGATGTCAATCGTTTGAAAATTTACTAAGGCTTGTTTTATGGTATTGTCTGTGATTTATATTGGGGAAAGTTATGTACTTGAAAATGTGCTCTATGCTGATACTGGGTACAGTATTTTATCAATCTCATTAGATATAGTTGATTTATAGTGTTGTTCTAGTCTTCTATTTATTTGTTGATATTTTCCCCACTTGGTTTGTTTGTTACTGAGATTAGGTTGTTTAAAACTTCAATTTTTTCTGGGGTATTTTTCCCTTCAGTTCCATCAGTCATTGTTTCATGCATTTTGAATCTCTGTTGTTAAGTGCACATATGTTTTTAATTTTATAATATTTATGCAGATGTACCCTTCTATAATTATGCAATATCCCTTTTTATGTAAAATGAATTATTTCTTAGAAAAATCTATATTTTCTTAATTAAGAATTCAAGCTCTTTTAAGATTTGTATTTGCTTCTGTGTATTTAAAGGTTATAAAAAAGTTTATTCATCAAATACCATCTTTGAGAATCATTTGAATTACATTCACTAATTGTTCCATTATTTAAACATTCATAATTTTCTTTGGAGTCAACACAGTAACAGTGTGAGAGATATAATGTGGTATTATAATAATTGTGGTCACCATTAGTGTGCTATAACATGTTAATACTGGTTTGTCAGATCTAATTATATACATCTATTCCCAACTCTGCATTTGGTTATCTCTCATTCATAGCTTGAAATCAGTCTAGGTTAGAGTATTTTACTATAGAATGTATAAAATGCTACAAATCAAAGTTTTATTTTTTGAACAGCAGTTTTATAAGCATGCTATCAACCATTGCTGAGTTATTGAATTTAGTATTACTATTAGTTTTTTTTTAGGTGGCACCATGTCTAGCTTTGTAGTGATATTTTAGAATTCATCAATATACTTTATGTCAAAAATGCATATATGACATTTTGTCTTTTGAAATTTCTGGCATTGCTACCTTCTTTGAGTCACAAGCAAGCTGTGTCTTCTATTTCAAGGTCAGAATACTTGCTTCACTTATTTTTCACCTGCAGACTCATCTTCATTTTTTTCATTGTTTGTAGAGATAAAATTTTAGCTGGATGCCCTTTTGGAAAATGAAAGTTAATGTTCAGACTTTCTTTTGATAAGGGAATTGGCTAAATTAGCAGTGCTTATAATTATTTTCTTTCCTTTAGCTTGCCTATTTTTGCAGGTGTAAATATTCAGTATCCATCTTCTGAAAAGCATAAAGCAAACAGTTAAGTATGACATCTGCCTGTGAATTACAATCAGGTACAAAATCATCTGTGTTGATGTGCCTGTTCCTACTTAAGTAAACTAAACAGAGTATTTATTTTAAAGTTGCACTCAAGTCATGTACTTCATTGACAGACTCTGGCCCAACATAGATTGATTGTGGCTGAGTTACAAACTGCTCCTGCAGCGCTCAGAGTGGAAATGTTGACCGTAGGTGCACTTAGTTGAGCCAGGCTAGCAGATGTGGCAGGATTGTAGTTCAGAAAGTATGGTGAAGTATCTGGAAATAAATAAATTATTGAGAGTCTCTTCATATTACAGAGATTCATGCACAGAAAACTCACTTTCTACTTGTAATCTCAGATAATTTTACAAGGGTGAGAATAACATAGGAATTTGTAAATCTATTTAAATCATAGTTCTGGTTTGACATTGGACAAAATTTTGTGACATTAATCAAATTTAAGTACTTTGAACCTCAATTTTTCTAACCGTACAATGAAAATAATAATACCTACCTTATCGGGTATTGTTATAAGATTTCAATTAAGGCTAACTGTATTCACATTTGCATTTATATAGCATCATTTACATTTCTTTCCCCTTATCTATGAGCTTTTGTTACTTTCCCTTGTCATTTCTGGGCACAATTTTTAAAAAACATATTTCTAACAAGGACTTTCTTCTAAGTGCTTAAGATAATTGAATTGCTGTCAGAAGTATTTGAAACTTTATTTTAATAGTTTCTACAATTATCACTTCAAATGGAAGTCAAAATGCCTCAGATTTATACTGATTATTGTGTACTTACTCTTCCTCAAACGCTCTTGTAAATAGTTTATGCATATTATCTCTATCAATTCTGACAATCCAAATAGCAAGTGTTATTATGATACTGTTATGGTTTAGATCAAGACGTCCCCTAAAGCCTAATTCACTTAGAAGTGGGACCTTTGGGAGGTCATCTGATTATGGAAACACTGCAGCCGGCTTGTTGTTAGGAGGTGGGGTTGGTTCAGAAGAGCCAGTCACTGTGGGAGTAACCAGAAGGTTATAATTCTCTTTTTGGCTCCTTAATTGTCCCTCTTTTCTTCCATCAGTCATGTTCTGACCATTCCTTTCTGCCATGCCATCCTGCTGTGGTGTCAGCTAACTACATACTAAAATATGAGCTAAGGTAAATAAACCTTTCCTTCCTTAATTTAAGGGTATCTGATATTATGCCTTAGAAATGAGGAAAGTGACTAAGATAGATCTTTATCTTAAATATTAGGAAATTGAGCTACTTGACCAAGTCATACAGCTAAATTACATGGTAGATTGGAATTTTGACCAAATAGTTTATCTTCAAGACATGTGCTTTAAATATTTGCTTCTCAATTTATGGCCCATGTGTTAGTAGTAATTGACATCATTTGGAGCTTGTTAGAAATTCATTTTCTAATCCTATGCTAGACCTACTGAATCAGTGTGCATTTTATTAGGATGCTCAGTTCTCCTATGTACACTAAAACTTGTGAAACACTGCTTAACCCAGTATGGAGAGAAATATGGATCCAGTGATCTAACATATATTTCTCATACGACATTTTAAATAAACACTAGAGTGTTACCAAAGAAAAAACACATACCTGAGAAAATGAAGAAAGCAAAATTTCCACATTACTAAAACTCAAACAAATGTATACCTAGTTATACTGCAGAGGACACTATATATAAAACAGGCACCAGGGTCTGCCAGCAACATCTTTCATTGCAGTTGAAAATGATTCACTAGTGTAAGCCAGAGGGAAATTTCTGGATCCTCTGATGCATTCTCAATGAAACTGAAAAAAATGTGGATGGTTTTTTAAAAATAAGACATGGTCCAATGAACCACACACCAAACTTTTCCCTGTCCTCCATATCTCAATCAGGGAAAAAACTGAAATGCAAAATAATATGAAACTGAGCTAGCACCAATTCACCTGGCTGTAAGGGGAAAGCTTGGTGCCAATGTTCTTATAATGCAAAGCAGGCTTAGGAAAGCCTTGCAAAATAAAGTAGACATGTTTTTGTTTGTTTATTGTTTTAAAATAATGCTCAAATTTATATGAGAAGTATTTTTTGCTCATTTGAGAGTAGATTATCATGCTAATTCCATATAAAGGTATATTTCAAACATGATATATACGTATTAGGAAAGGTGGTGACAAAATCATCTGTGCTTTTGATATGGGGAGGCAGAATTGTAATGAAGACAATCAACTTCACTCTCTGGGAGAATTGAGGTCTGTATATACCCTCTCCAAAAGTGATATAATGGAAATGAGAAGTTCTTTTAGCACTTAGCTGGAATTGGAGACACTCTGGCTTGAAGAAAGGCAGGAAATGTTTAAAGGAGAACTTTACCCTCTTTTCAAGAAGAATGTTTCCTTAGAAAAAAAGCAGAAAGGTACTGGATAGAAACTTGCAAAAGGGGGCTTCTTAAACAGTGATAGCAAAGGGAGACTTAAATAAATAGAATGTACACATGCATGAAATTTCATGTTTGGAAGACCTTTCTTATCTGTGGTATAACGGTATAAAACAACTTTAGATTTTCTGTTGCTGCTACAGTGCACTAATATTTTGAGATATGCATGACATCTAAGTAAAAAAAACTTGATACAATACCATACTAGTCTAGTGCGAGTTTAGTATGGGAAAGACTCTAGATGGGGCAGTGATATTCCCCTAGTTATCAGAAGAGATAAGGATTTAAAGATATCTGACATTCCTGTGAGTTAGAAATTGGATTTATTGAAAGCTGTGACAATATGCACTTACTAGAAATGACCCAGGATAGCCGTGTGACTGCATTACCTCAGAGGTTTGCTATATGAAGGCTAACTAGAAATTACAGACAATTAAAATTAGTGAAATGTTTCCTTACATATTGAAAGTCATGTTATATCAATCTAGGAAAAGAGAAATTTTCACTCTTTTGCTTGTTTTTTGAACCTTATTCAAGTATAACGTGGCAGAGAAAACTAGCCAAATCCTAAATATACCTCTTCCTCATTTGTAATGAAATGAACTTTTCTGCATGTAACTGCCACTCAAGTAAGATAGAAAACATGGCCTGCACCCTAGACATCTCTCTGCAACTCCGCCTGTGTAGTCATTACCTCTCTGCTATGTTTTTAATCTGGAATGTCACCCAAATGTCCATGTGTGATCCATTTGGTCCCCAGCTTTGCATTACTGAGATGTGGAAGAAACTTTAATGGGTGTGGCCTGCTTACATATGTTTTGTTTACTGAGGGTATACATTGAAGGGGATTGTAAGACCCCTGTGTCTTCTTCTTCTCCTTTTCACCTGATGAAAAGTGAAATTGAGGTTTTGTATGCAATTTTTATACGTCTGTATTTTCTTTTGTGAAGAACTAAACTAAGCTTTATATGTAGATCTTATGATTTGTAAAAAAAAATCATGACAGCAAATGTATATGAGCTTCTATAACAGGAAGAGTCTTACAATGACTCCTCAGAATGCTGCACACTAATTCCTCCAATGCATAATATCACTAAGTACTCCTGTATTATGGTATATTAAACATCACAATGGATATAATGTACTGATGTTATCTGAGTGGGCCTGCTCGAATTACATGAACCCTAAAATACAGAGTCCTTTCTCATACTGGTGGCATAAAGGAAATCAAAAAAAGTGAAGCATAAAAATGATGCAACAATAATTGAAAAGGCCATGTGAAACAGCGATTTGGAAATCTGGAGAAGGGAACAGCTTTCAGCTGACAAGAAGTAAAGAAACACGGAGTTGACGCCTACATCTGAAGGAATTACATTCTGCCAACAATTCAATGGACTGGAAAGCAGATCTTTCCCTAAACACTCAGACAGGACCTCAGCCCTGCCAAAATATTAATTTCTGCCTCACGAGAGCTTGAGTCGAGAACTCTGCCAAAACCACCTGAAGAGCTGGAGATATTAACTTGGTATTGTTCTATGCCTCTAAGTTTGTGATAATTTATTATCTATCAGTACAAAACCAGTAGAGTCTGACTTGAGATTCCATGTTTGGTTCTATTAGTCTATTTCTCTGTTTTTGTCATAAAATAATACTGCAGTACCTTAATTACTACATCTTTGATTGTAAGATTTGTTTCCTGGTAGTACCATCACTCTTGGTTTTTCAAGATTATGTTTAATCTTTCTAAGAAATCTTATATTTCCATGTAAATTTTAGAATATTTTGACTTCCACAAAAATAAATACAGCTATGATTTTACTTGTAATGATTTTGAGAAGAATTATCTTTTAAATTTTGAACATTTCAACATATAAAACTGATATATTGTCCCATTAAATAAGATATTCTTTAATATTTTATAATTTTGAACAATTTCATTGAGGTATAATTTACATACCATAAAATTTAATTATTTTAACTGTACAATTAAAGGCTTAAATTATACAATTTCACAATTATCATGACAATCTGGATTTGGAACATTATTCTCAGTCCAACAGTTTTCTCATGTCTCTTTGAAGTAAATCCTTATTTCTATATCCTGAATCAAGCAATCCTATACATGATTTTTTCTGGATGGTTTTCTAGAAATTTAATATAATGGAGTCAGGAAGTCTTTTGTTTCTGGCTTTTTTCACTTAGCATACTGTCTTTTTTTAGTACATATGTGTAGGACACAATGGTTACACTCATCATGGGGAGTTGATATATGTATATAACACATCATATTTCTTTTTTATCCTCTTCCACAGCCCTACCCACCTCAAACTCTTGGTCCTCCTTTTATGCAAGAGATCTATCTCCTTGCTTCCTATTAGCTTTTATTTTGCTCTATAATTTATTTATATTTTGGTTTATCATATAAGAGAACTCATTCAATAGTTAAGCATGCATGTCTAATTTACTTCACATATGATTCAAGTTGTCTTTTACATTAATTTGTTGTCACATGTAATAATGTTTCATTTACTTTAATTGCTGTATAAGTAAGTATTCAATTGAATATATTCTGTTTATTCATTCACTTGGTAATGAACACTAAGATTGTTTCCATTTTGAGCTTTTTGTAGTTGCTCAGATATAAGTATTTTTATACAATATGTCTTAATTGTGGAGACAAGTTTTTAGTCCTCTAGAAGAGACAATTACTGTCATATAATAAGATTATATTTAACTTTTCAAGAAGCTACAAAATTGTTTACCACAGTGAAAGTGCCATTTTATGTTTCCACCAATCACGTGTAAGGGTTATTGTTTCTCCAAATCCTTACCGATATTTCTGGTAGAATATTGTGGCATTTCATTGTACTTTCAATTTTCATTTCCCAAGAGGCTAATATTGGTGAGCAACTTTCATGTATACATTTGCCATTTGATTTCATCTATTGTGAAGTGGCAGTTCAAATGTTTTGCTTATATTCTTACATATTTTTCTTCCTACATTGAAAGGATTTTTATGTGAGTAGAGATTTAGTCTGTTTTGTTTTGTTCAATTTAAACATATGTGAAGGTATGGACAGCCATTTTGAAGAGAATGAGAGACATTATGGCAGCCATTGTTGACTTCCCTATTGTCTGGTCTTAAAGACCTAAAATGCTATCATCATCCTATTCTGATCAGTTTTATACTATTTTGTTTTGTATGACTTCATTATATGCAAAGATATGGACAACTATTTGGAAGAAAACAAGAGACAATGTGATAGACAGTGAAGATCTCCGGTTATCTTGCCTCGAAATCTATGTCTCTTACATTGTTTTCTTATGATCTGTTTTGTTCTGATTCATTCTGTTTAATTTTACCCTCTTTAAAATAAAATTTATAAATATATATATATATGTTGAAAGTATTACTCATTCTGTGAAATTTTTATTTTTTCATTAGTATTTTTTCAAAACATTTTTAAAATTTTGAGCAAATAAAATTCAATTAATAAATTTAATTTATTTTTATGCATTTTTGCATATTTTAGAGACCTTTGCCTACTCAAAGATCAAAATATTAAGTTTATGCTTTTTATAGAAATTTATGATTTTAGACATTAATTTTTATTTTTGATACATTTTGAGCTAATTTTATTTAAGTTTGAAGTAAGATAAAGTCTAAAGTTTGTTTTCTTCATGAATGGATTTCCAAGTGTTTTACTACTGTGTGTTCAGAGGAATACTATTTCTTCAGTGAACTGCTTTGATATCTTTGTCAGAATTCAATTGCATATATATAAGGAACTATTTTATATACTTATATATATTTATGCCAATATTATATTTTCTTCATTACTGTAGCTTTATAAGAAGGCTTAAAAAAGGCTTGAAATCAGTATGTATAACTTACCTAATTTTGTTGTTCCTTTTTAAATGTTCAAGTTACTCTAGATACTTGCAGAATTTTTAGAATTAGTTTTAAAACAAACATTGAAACATTTATCACAACTGTATTAAGTGTATAAATCTATTGGAAGAAATTCACCAATATTAACGCTTCAAGTTTATGAACTTGACAAACTTTTCTCAAAAATATGTTTAATTTTGCATTTTGGTTAATTTAATTATAAATGTTTTATTTTTGGAAGCTATCAATCAAGAATAGATTTTGGTTTGTGAGAAATGCTTGTTTTATGTCTGTTGAGACTGTCATACCAGCAACATTTTGCAGTTTTCAGAATAAAATTTGTGCTTAACTTTCCTTACTAGTTGTTTATTTTAAGCAACTTTTTTACTATATAAAATTTTCAATGCTACTATAGGTGGTAGAGTTTTTAAATTTATGTTTTAAATTTTTGATATACAAACTACATAGTCTTTTCTAGTGAACTTAATAAATCCACTTAATAATTTTGGTAGTTTATCAGTAGATTCTTTTTGATTTTCTATATAAAACTGTAACAAATAATGAGAGCTTTCTTTCTTTTGCAATTTTAATTTCTTTTCTTTTTTTAAACATTTTGTTTTGCAGTATTTCCTTTTGCGTACCTAAACCATGGAAAGTCTACCACTGAAATACATCCTCAACCTTCATCTGTCTGTGTATGGATATATGTATGTATCTATCTATCTATCTATGTATCATCTATCTGCCTACCTATGAGAGGCTTTTGCTAAATTGCACATGTTGTGCTCACATTTGTGGTCCTTTTATCTTAGCCTCCCTAGATTCTGAGAAAATTGACTTGTTCTACAACACCTGGCTTCTTTTCTCACTTTCTTTTTTCATTTAGGTGTTATTTATGAACCCAAGGGCCTCATGCACACTAGTCATGCATTCCCAGCCTTACCTATATTACTGGTAGCATCTTGAATAGGAGAGTTAATATGAAATATATTTTAATTTATTTGTCTCACAGAAAAAGCTAACAAATTTTAACCATTAAGTCTAATATTTTATTTGTTTTGAATCATTTTTAGATGCCATAATAGTATAAGGAAAATTTCTCTTCTACCTGATTCCTAAATGTAGCATATGTGTTTTATGCATCTCTTAAGATGTCTTTGAATGCTATGAGTTATAATAATTTATTTTGAATATTAAGCTAACATCATATACCTGAAATAAACCTGACTTTGTCATAAAACATTATTTTTTTCTTACTAGCTGGTCGTAGCAAATTTGTTTCTATTTTCATAAGTATCATTGCTTTGTAATTTCTATACATGTAATTCCTATGACAGGATTTAGCATCAAAGTTATTTTTTGCCTTTTAAAATTATTTCAGGAGATATTTTTTAGTATGATGCTGTTTTTAATTCTCCAATTTTTCTATGTGATGAATACTATATAGGTCACTTTTCCACACTGCGGCATAATATCCAGGACCTACAATTTAAATGGCACAGTTTATTTTGGCTCATGGCTTCAGTTTAGTTCACAGTCAGCATGCGCAAAGGCAGAAATGGTATGGTACAAGGACATGGTGGAGGAAAACTGCTTGATCCATGTCAGTCAGGAAACAGAGCAGGAGATCAGTAGTAGAGAAGAAGTGGCAAAAGACCAATGTATTACCCAAGGTCAAATTTCTTTAACTCACCGAGACACGTTGGTGAGCTCCACAAATCCTTGGGATGGCTCCCAAGAAAATCAAGTAGACCCAATGTAACTTAACTATCACATTCTACCCCTTTGTTTACTTGACAATCAACCACATCGGCTTGAACCATATTTAATCTCTAAATAAATAAAAGCCCATAATTTACTTAATATGATATAAATATTTTGTACAAACAAAAACGTAATGATTCCTTCCCCAAAGTTTTACAATTCACCATTGTCTAAAATTCCAAGTCCAAGTGTCTTCTGAAAGTCAAGTTAGCCTCTTAATTTTGAGTTTCTGATAAATCAAAAACGAATTACATAATTCCATGGCATAATGAATGGCACAGGGCAAATATTCAATGTACAAAGGAGAGGAATAGGGAAAAGAAGAGAATAAAACTAAAGCAAGACCAAAGCTCAACAAGAATGATTACATCCATTATCTACACATCCAGCTTTTATGGTGCAAGGTGGTAAGGTGTGAGTTCCACAGGTCTAGAGTACCCACACTCCCATGGCCTTGCAGCTTATAGTCTACACAGCCTCCTACTTGGTCTGACTCTACTCACTGCCTGTCACATTACTCAGCATACATTCTATGTTCTTAGCATCTATTAATTCCTGGGATCTTCACTGCACCTTTAACTTCGTTTTTATAGCTTTATGCATTGCCTTCCCAGGGACTTTTTGACTGGCCTCCCAGTCCTTACTCGGAAATCTGGGTGGAGGACTTCCTAACCCTACATTCTTTGTATTTTGTGTGTCACTAAAACTGGCATCATGAAGATGATTCTGCTGTTTTTTGAAGCAGTATCCAGGCTTCCTTGGACCATGACTGCAGCAGCATCTGAGTGTTTAGTTGGTCAAGCACAGTGAAATGAATTCCAAGGCATCAATTCCTTAGGTGGCTTTTTCAAATAAGGATACCAAGGACTACTATCAAATGAAAAGTTCACAGGGTTGTATCTTTGAGGCAATAATGGGTTGGGTCACACTGAATCATAGGATGTCCCCAAGGCCTACTTCTTACTGTACCTGTAGAAAATGTATCTTTTTAATGGCCTGTGTCTCTTTAAGAGCCACACTTTTTTTGTCCTCAATTTTAAAAATAACTCCTTGTGGACCAAAATTTAAGCTTTTCAAATTTTTGCTTTGCTTTTAGGCCCCAACCTGTAAATCATGCTAAATGCATCCATACCCCATCCTGTATTGGGGGTCGCCTTTGAATATCCTTTTCTAGATTAATTTATCCAACATGATTAATATCTACCTCCTGAAAAGTACCAGGACCTGGGAGAAATTTTGAAAAATACTTTTCCAGAGGGTAGCATGCATGACCTCCAGTCTACTTTACAGATTTCGTGTTTCCAACAGAAAACTCTTGAGCCTTGTCTTTATTGTCTGCATTTCTATCAGTATTTGGTCTTCTGAGCTCTAAAAAGAATCTCCCATCAAGTTCTCCTCACAATATTTTAAGGCTTCGTTATCCCACATTAACAAGTCTTTTCAAACTGCTCCCAAAAATCAGTTTCAATGACACTTTTGAACTAAATGGTCAGGTACACATTCAGCAATGCCTGGTATGAATTTTATGTATTAGTTTGGATAAAATATCCAACACCTACACTTTAAAAGAGGAAAGGTTTATTTTGGCTGACTATTTCAGAGATTTCAGTCCACAGACAGGAGGCTCTAAGACAAAAATTGCATTATTAAAGGGCATGGTGGAGAGGGCTGTTCCCCCCTTGAAGCTAGGAAGCCGAACAGGGAGAATCATCAAAGAGAATGACAAGAGATCAGACATATGACCCAGAGTCACACTTTCATGACCCAGAGAGATACATTAAAAAGTCTATTCTAGGCCTTGGGATTTAGCTCATCGGCATAAGTGCATGCCTTGCAGGTCTTGAGTTCAATCCCCAGTATCGAAAAAAAAAGTATTCCACCAATCACCTGGATGGCTTCTGATCCAATGCAATGGGCATAATCATTATATATATATATATATATATATATATATATATATATATATAATATATTATATGTATGTATAATGATATATATAACAAGATATATATATATATATAGTTGTATACTGTATAGGCACAAGTTATATATCATGTGTTGTACACACTGTATAGACACAAGTTAGACATATATGGATAGATATATAACACTATGTTATATAAAATCTATAAATTTTCTATCTTCCTATCAAATTAACAATTTTAGAAGTGTAGAAGCAAGGGATTACAAAGGGGCAATAAGAAACATTTGGAGGATAGATGTACAATCTATTTTATTGATTGTGACTGTGGATTCATGAGTATGTATGCATAGCAACTCTTACCTTATTGTACACTTTAATGTTGTTATACTTATTGTGTGTCCATTAAAACTTAATAAATATGCTAGAAGGTATATTTTCTTTTTTAGATAGGGCAATGATTAGTATAAGCTTGCCATTTTTAAAACCTCAAGCAATGCCCATTAAAATGATCACATTATTTTTGTAGAATTAGAGAATATGTTTCTCAACTGCTATGGAAAATCTGACAGAGGGAAAAATAGAACCAGGAATAAAAGGGAAGTTGACAAGAAAGGAAAACTATTCTGTAAGGTTAAAATTAGTTTATCTTCTGATTGGATTGATATAGTTTGTCACCTCTTGGGCAACTTGGAAGAATGAGATAATACCAAACATATCCTCATGGATTTTTCACAAAAATTGAACACTATCAATCAAAAATTACCAAGTTCTCTAAAAAATATACTGAGGAAGAAAGAGAAACAAGATAAAATCACAGAAAATCCACATACCATATCTACAACCCTTGGAACTTAAAATAATTGTGGTCAATGGATTAAGCAATATAAATGAATGTATAGAAATTTTACCAACATTCTGAAATTAAAAAATGCAATGGTTGAGATTTGTATAGATGGATTTTGTGCAGATTAAACAATTGAGAAAGAAACAACTGCCATGCAGGAAAGTAGACCAGCAGAATTAACATGAGTAAAGCATAGAAAACAAATCAAAGTGTAAAACATATATATGTAGCACAGTTGAAAGATATGAAACTGACTAACAGCGAGAGAGGAAAAAGGTAGGACAAAAAGACTATTTGGAAAAGTAATGGGCAAGAATTTTCCAAAATTGAAGGACAGAGGGGTTCTGCAGTTAACAGCAACATTTGTTGAAAATACTATCTTTTAATATGTAATTACTTTAATACATTTGCAAAAAAACTGTTAGCCATATATATGTTTTATCTAATTCCAGACTTCTCTTCTGTATCATTTATCCATGTGTATACATTTTTGGCAAAGCAAAATTGGCTAGAGTACTGAAACTTTATCATAAGTCTTACAATAGGGCAACACAAATTCTCTACTTTTGTTATCATTTCTTAATTTTTTGATTAATCTATTTCTTTTACTATTTTATGTAACTTTTTAAAATGAGAGTTTTTGCACAGCTACCAAAAAGTCTTCTTACACACATGCTTATTGCCATGCAATAAACTAAAATCAGAATGGATCAAATATCTAAATATTAAGACAGAAACACTAAACCTACTGGAAGACAAAGTAGGTAGAAATCTCAGCACATAGGGGTAGGCAAAGAGTTCATGAACAAAACCAAACTGCATAGGTAGTTTCAAAGAATCAATGGATAGGATCATCTCAAAAACTTTTGAACATCAATATAAATCATCAACAAAGTAAAAAGACAGCGCACAGAGTGGGAAAAAATTTTAACGTACTGTTCTTCAGATAAAGGACTTCTGTCTAGAACGTATTAATAATTGAAATAAATAAGATCCCCAAATTCAAAGACTCAATCTGTAAATGGGCATCTGTGAGGAATTCATACTTCACAGATGATGAAACATAATTAATGAATAAATATATGAAAAATGTTCAGCTTCATTGATCATGCAAGAGAAGCAAATTAAAACACTGAGATTTCACTTCACTCCAGAAAGAATGGCTATTATCAAAAATCAAGCAATAAAGAATGATGGTGGGGGTGTGGGAGAAAAGGCACGCTTCACTGCTGGTGCGAGTGTAGACTGGTGCAGCCACTGTGCAAATAGGTGTGGAAGTTCATCAGAAAGCTAGGATTCAACCCAGCTGTTCCCTTTCTGTGTATTTTTCCAGAAAAATTAAAAACATCATAGTACAGCGATATATGTGTACCCATGTTTATAGCAGCACAATTTGTAATAATTAAATCTTGGAAATAACCCAAATATTTATCAAATGAGGAATGGGTAAAAAAGTGGTATTTTTATACAATGGAATAGTACTCAGCTAAAAAGAATAAATGAGACTTTAATAGGTAAATGAGAGAACTTGAGACCATACTTGTAAGTGAAATACTCATGTGTAATCATTGTATCATCTCCCTATTGTAAGATGTTGAAAGAGTAAATAAGGTTCAAATTGCATAATAGATATTGTGAAATGATAAGTAACTGTTCAAAACGAAAGACAAATTGGGATGGGATAAAGGAGAAAATTAAGAAGGAAAAAGGAAAAAATAATTATATATTTTATAAATACACATATATAAGTTAGTCAAGCTAGTTATACTAGTAATTTCTTTCTATTCATTGAAAATAAAGGTTTATGCCTACATTTTTGGTGAATTTTTCATTCCTATATGTTATAATATGAGCAACTACTTTGAAGATAACAATACAAGATGTATTAAACATTGTTACTCTTCTACTATCTTTTTTGAAATTCTGTATCATTGTTGTTACTATTTTTTCTCCTTAAAACAAAAAAAATAATTAAGGATGAATGACCATGCCTTCATTATTGTGGGCCTACAAGACAGTGTATATAATTTGTATCTTGTAAAATTTATCAGTCTTCCTTTTTGGCCTAGATTATAGCTGGTCTTTATAAAATTCTGTGTTTGCTTGGATAGAGTATTCAACTGTTACTGGGTGAAGTATTTTGCAATTGACATTTGGCAATTAGGTGAGTGTGATTTATATTGTGATTCAAATTTTCTACATCATTAGTCATTTTTGTTTCATGTTCAGATTTTATGACAGTAAAATCTGCAATAAGAATTATGTATTTGTTTTTCATTGTCCCATGAGATTTTGTTTCATGTATACTGAAACTCCACTCATTAGTTGCATAAGCAAATATGATTGTCGTTTTAATTAATTGACCAATTTATTATGAAATGACATTCTTTGAATCTTATGTTTTTGTAATAATATGTATTTTGTTACATTAATAAACTCATAGATTTGCTTTGATGTTGCTACCGTATTTTTAATTCTATTATTTTAATTTTTTGTTATCTTTTAGTTACCTGTGAAATGACTTACTTATAGTGTTTACTATAGTTGCCTTTTATTCAGTATTGTAATAGCTGTTTTAATAGTTAAATTTACATATAGACCATTTATTTTTTAATTATTGAGAAGATTATTTTTAAGTGCAATATTTTGTTATTTATTTTAACTTTGTCCCATCTATATGGTTAATTTTTGTCCTTTTTGAAAAGACTTTGCAACAATTTTTATTGTTCTATGTTATATTTTTTGGAATGCTATTAGTTCTGCTTATTTTAATATTTTAATAGTTGTTAAGAGTTTATATACACATTTCTAGCATATCACAGTGTATATTCAAGTGACATATCATTTCATGTGTAGTGTTTTTTAACAATATATACATCTATTTACACCTTACTGAACTTTGTGACATTGATGACATTTTTGTTCCTTCATGTGTTTTAAACACTAAAACATACTGATTTTTAAGTTTTTTTAGTGCATGTTTGCAGTACATAAAATTTTCATTACTTGCATTGAATTGGTACATGTATAGAACACATCTTAATTCCTTTTTTCCACCTCTTTCCCTTCCCTCTCTTTCACTCCATCCACCTCTTGACCTCTTTCCCATTTGAGAAAGATGTGTATCCCTATATTCTATTAGCCATCATTTCTTTTCCTTTCTTTATCACATGGTTTTCTCATATGTCATGCTATAGTTAAGCTTGTATGTCTGATTTACTTCATTTTATATTATGGTCCCACAAGACATCAATTTTCTTATAAATGACTCACATTTATCCTTCATTATGGTAGACTAATATTCCATTGTATATAAGTGTATTTTCTTAATCCACTCATTTTTTGATGGAGATATATTCTGCTTCCAAAATTTAGATATTGTGAATTGTGCTAGTACAAGCTTAGGTATGCATGAATCACTGTCATATCATATATTTAACTCTTTAGGCAAGATATCTAGAAGGAAAACAGTTGAGTGAAATGGAATTTCTAGTTTAAGTTTTTTTAGGAAACTCCATACTGATTTCTATAGTGGTTGTGCTAGTTTACATGACTATACTACCAATAGCAGAGAAGGGTCCTTTTTTCCTTACAATCACAGTAGCATTGTTTTATTATTTGACTTTTTAGGATATGTCTATTATTTCTTGTGTAGTAAGGAATCTGTGTTTGTTTTAATTTGCATTTCTATAGTGGCTAGTGATGTCAAGAATTTCTTTATGTATGTAATAGCCATTTGTACTCCTGTGAAGTGTATATCTGTTTCAATGCCATTTTTATAGGGTCTGTTATGTTGGGAGCTGTTTTTTTAGTTCATTATACATTCCAGACAGTAACCCTCCCTTTGAGAAACAGTTTGCTGAATTTTTGCTAATTCTTTAGATTGTAAGTTTATTCTTTTGTTTCCTTTTCTGTGTAGAAGTTTTAAATTTGATATTGCATTTGTTGACTCTCTATAGTATTTTCAATGAAATTGGGTTTCCATTCAGAAAGTCCCTGCCCATGCTTATTCAAGAATTTTCCTGACTTTGCCTTCCAGTAGGTTGGTTGTATTTTAACATTTAATTCTTTGATCCATTTTCAATTTAGTTTAATACATGGCAAGAGATATGGTTCTAGACTGAATGTTCTGCATGTAGATAACTGGTTTCCCCAACACTATTTATTAAAGAAGCTATATCCATGCTACTGTATGTTTTTATGGTTTGTTAAAGATGAAATGGCAAAATATGCTTGTTATGACTTCTTTATTTTCTATTCTTTTCCACTGATCCTCATGTCTGCTTTTTTTCCCACTAACATGCTGTTTTTACCACTGTAGATTTGTAATGTAAGAATGAGATTTTGATGCCTCCTACTTTACTCTTGTTACTCAGGTTGGCTTTTGTTATTCTGAGATTCTCCTGGTTCCTATTAAGTTTTATTATTGTTTCCTTCAGTTCTGTGAAAAAGGCTATTGGTATTTTGATTTGCATTGCATTAAATGTATATATCAATTTTGGAAGCATGATTGTTTTTACTATATTCATTCTGCCTATCAAGGAACAGGGCATAACTTTACATTTTTTGATGGTCTCTTAGTTATCCTTCTTCATAGTGTTATTTTTTTATTGTAGAGGTCTTTTTCTTAATCCCTAAGTATTCCATTTTTCTTGTTAGTGTTATTAATGGTATTTTTTCCTAATTTCTTTCTTAGCGGGTACATTAAGTTTACAGGAATGTTATTGATTTTTGCATGTTTACATTGTATCCTGCTACATTATTCAATATGATTATTAATTTTAACAATGTTTTAGTGGATTTTTGGCAATAGATTTGTCATAAATGACTAATCAGATTGAGTTAAGTTCCCTTTATACCTATTTTTTAAGTCTATTGGCTTAAAGATTTTTTCTTTTTATTTTTTATTTTAAAAAGAGAAACGTCAGAAAAGAAAAATGAAAAGCAAAAGACATAACAGCAGCAAACTCAAAACAATAATAATATAGGTTTTCAAAGCAGAATGAAAGAAATTTAACAATGGTTGTTATATTGCATATTGTTCTTTTTTTTCAAAGAAAGAAGAAAAAATTAAAGAAAATAGAAAACAGAAAAGAAGGGTTGAACAATGCTGAATTAAAAAAAATTACCATCAGATTTTGTGACTTTGGCTTGAAGATTTTGATCCACTCAGATATATCTTTGTTGAATTTTTGTCTGACTGATCAGTCCAATTGTGAAACTTGAACAGTAAGGTGTTAATGTCTCCTTCTACAATTGTGTTCATGTTTATCTAGTCTTTTATTCAATGGTATTTGTTTTATGGAGTTGGATGTCCTGTTATGTCTTTCTGTTGGATTGTTTCCTTAGACAATATGTAGTCATCTTCTTCTATTGATGAATTTTTGTTGAAATACACTTTGTCTGAATATAGCTGTACCTGTTTTTGGGGGATTCCTATTGCACACAATATACTTCCCACCCTTTAGTTTTTAGCCCATGAGTAATTTTGAATTAAATGTTTCTTGTACCACTGAATTGTGTTTCTTGATATATTCCATCAGTTTGTGTCTTTTGAGTTGTAAATTGAGGTCATTCCCATTGTATGCTATTTCTGATAAATACTGACTTATTCCTGTCATTTCCTTGTTTTTCTTTTGGTGGTTTCCTATCTTTTCCTTCTAGTTAACTGCTCAACTAACTTGGTATTTATTCTATTAGATTTTTTTCATTGTTAGCTTTATTATCTCTTTTTAGGGTATCCTTGAGAATTTTGGGCAATGCTTGTTTTGTGTTCATTAATGTTTCTAATGCCTTTATATCATGAAATTATCTTGTTTCTCCAGCAATTTTGAAAGACAGTTTTGTAGGATATATCACCGTGGAATGGAAATTATTTTCTTTTAGGTCTTGAAACTCTTCACTACAAACTCTCCTGACTTAAGGTTAGTGTTGAGAATTCTGTTGTGATTCTAGTGGCATAACCTTTAGAGATCACTTTTCTTTAACCATGTTAAAATTAAAAAATTAAAATTAAAATTAAAACTCTATTCTTGTCTTGGAATTCTGGTATTTTGATTATGATCTATCATGGAGAAGTTCTTTTCTGATCATAGTTTTATAGCTTTTAAATGACTTATTTATCTTTATGTTAAATTCTTTCCCCTTATTTGGAAAGTTTACCACTATTATGTTACTAAACAAAATTTTTAAGCAATTTGTGGTATCTTTTGATTATTAACTAATTTAATGTAATATAAGATTAATCTTCTTTGTATCTTCTGAAAACTTTTGGATCCATATTCAAGGTTCCATTGTTTTTGTGGTATTTCTTATTAATTGGTCACCACAACATCCATATCTTCTAGTTCTGGCACTGTCCTCATACTGGTCACTTTGGCTGCCCATATTTGGATAGAAATTTTAATCTTCTGAATTTCTATTTGGAACATTTTACTGACTCTAATTGTTTTCTATGCTGATCATTCATGCTTTGCATCATTTGGCCTGGCTTTCAGCTCTGATTAGTGTTTTTGGTAGAATCATTAATCAGTTTTTAAATTTGGCCTGTTTTCTGTTTATTTATAGCTCCTATGAGCTGCTTAGCAACTTATATTTACATTTTGTTATCTCCTCTGATATTATTTTCAATAATTTGGTTGTGTGTCTTTTGTTTTCTTCACCTTCAATGCCTGATGCAGCTTTGTGTGAGATAGAAGTTTTAGAGGAATTCTATTGGCTTGTTTTCTCATTTTTCTGAGTTTCTGTTTGTATGTTGAGGCTGGTCAGTTGGTTGTAGTTGAAAATTCTGTTTCTAGTGTGGAGATTTCTTTCATTAATCTCTACTTTTCAGTGGTGTTTCCTGGGTGCATCTAACTAGTGTCATTTTCTTCCATCTTAGGAACCAACCACATCCATTTTCTTGGGATGGGAGGATAAACATATGTCACCAGTACCCAATTCTCTAGGAATAGGCTACAGCATTGTCAAGGTCTCCAAAACAATCCACATATTGACTTCCTAAGAAAACCAATTAATAGCAAGTACTGTGTCACCTTGTCTGTAATAATAAAGTCAACATTAATTATAGCTTCAATGACAAACAGAATATTGACAAATCCCAAACTACTCAGCCATACAAAGGTGATTTATTATTATACTGTGAACATTAAGACAAACCAAATATTAACCTGTTATTGATATACAGTAAATATCTACTAAATGGAACAACTTCACCTCAACTAACCTAACTAATAGTATTGAACAACAGTACCATCATTTACCTCACTGTTTCGAGATTCATAAAACTTAGTATTTATCCTAGTAAAGGTAGAGAATCAGAGAAAAGGAGAAAGAAAAAATAAAAATTGAAAAAATTAATTAATGGGATATGAAAAGGAGAAAATAATGACATAGTGAGCTTATGGAGGAGTAAAAGGAAATTAATACTGTTACAGTACTGTTGTAGGAATGATTGAACAAGAAAAAGAAGAGAAACAAAAACAGAAAACAAAATACCAGAAATAAAAGAAAGGATCAAAGAGAAAAATGTTGGAAGGGCAAAAGAGAAAAGAAACTAAAAAATAAAATAAAGGAAAACCTAAATTCTACATCCCTCCCCCCAAAAAAGGATAAAAAGAGTAAAACATAGGGAAAAAAGATTGAGTCAAAGAAAAAATCCCTGTTTTTGAATGAATTGCTTCTTTCCAAGTTTTGCAGAATTAGGATCCTGCCATTCATAATTTTCTCCACAGAGCTTTGGTGTGAATTTTTAAGGTAACTTCCCTGGACATGATGCTCCTCTCTCTGTTCACTTTACAATGTGGTTACTGTTTAAGCCAAGACATTTCCTTGCTCCCATTGATAGATGAGAAATTGAATCAGCTCTTGATTTTTGCTGGATGTAGGCTGCAGGGCAGGGATTCAAGTGGACTGTTGGATTTGATGTTATACTCACAGGGTTGGGTTGATCCCTTCCTTCCTCAGGCACTGACTTTGTCTCAGATCAGGTCATTTAGTTAGTCCACACGTGTTGTGTTGCCTCATGCTAAGGAAAAGCAAAATGTAGAGCTTGCTTGGAGTTGGTGAATGTTGGCATCCTTGTGTCTTGTGGGAAGTGCCAAGTCGTAGATATGGGACTGCTTGTTTGAGTTACATGTTCATTTTTGATCTTCTTGCTTGTATCCCAGTACATTGTCACTAATCTTGTTTTAACATATTTTAAAGAGGTTTTTAAAATGAGGTACAATTATGTTACATTGAGCCAGGTTTTTATAATTTTCTTTTGTTCTCTATTCTGTTGTGTATGCCCATATTTTCTTGAGAATATTTTACTTTTCCTTTTTAAAATTTATTTTGCAGTTCTGAGGACTAAAGTAGGGGCATTTGCAATTAGGTATGATTCAAATCTTTATTTATTTATTTTTGAGATTGGGTGTTGCTAAGTTGCCCAGACTTGTCTCAAAACAGCCATTTCTTTGTGCCTCAGCCTTCCAGGGCTCTGGAATTGCTCACTTGTGCTGTAATGCATGAGTGGATATTTATGTCTTCTCAATGAAAGGTTTCTGTTAACATGTCTGGTTTCAAGTCTGCTGGTGATGTGCTATTTTTTTAATGGTTAACCCTTTTGTTTGGAAACATGTTGTCACAGTTGCAGCATTCTTGATATCTGATTTTTTTCCCCTTTTATATACATTAGAGCTATTTCTCCATTGTTTTTTAGCTCATGGGCATATTATTTAATGAGTAGAGGCTACTTGTTTGGGGGCTGAAAAATGTTGTCAAATTAAGTGATACTGAATATAAAATGTTATGAATGTACTTAATGTTATTGAATCCTAAACTTTTAAAGTGGTTTAAATTGAAAACTTTATTTTACATATATTAGAAAAAGCCTTGAGTAGACAGTTCTTCAACAAATATGTATGAATGACATATGCATCATCCATAGTCAATATTTGTTAAAAATCTACCATTTACATTTTATGTAACTCTCCATTTTTATATTTTTGCTGAAGTATTTGTAAACAAATCCAGACACCATAACATTTAAAGTATAAAATTTTCTGTAATTATAGTAGTATAATAAACTGTATCCTTACTGCTATTCACATAGCCACTTGTGTAGGTCACTGTTTGGCTGATTAGTGTCCAGAGTGAGTAAAAATTGTTTACTTATCTATTCCTTATCATTGAGCATCTAGTCTCCAACTATCTACAACCACAAAATTGATATGAAGAACAAACCAGTACATTTGCAATGAATAAGAACTTCTCTAGGAATTCATATTCACAATTGAGAATATACATTTTACTAAATACTGTGTAGTAAAATTTATTTTTTATGAATTTCAATTTTCATAAAAGTGTTCAAAGCATATGGGGTACTACCGTAAGTTATAATGCATAAAGCCACACACCACTTCTTTCTAGAAGGTCTTGTTTTATTCATCTTTTATCATCTATATCATTTGTCATACTTTGCTATATATCTTAACCCCTGAACTGATACTGGGGGCAAGAATAGAATATGACTCACATTTCAAGGAAACTAAAGAAGTGGTTACTTAATAAATTGAAAACTCCAGCATTACCACACTGTGAGCTAGCTCCACAATACTAATGACCAATTACTCTACCAAAATTTGCCTACTTCTGCATCCTACAACTGCTCTTTTATGTAACCTTTGAGGCCTGTGTAGTCATTATACCTCTGTTAAGAACTATACTAAGTCTCAAACTTTGGAGTATTTATATAATCTGTAGGCTTTAGTTGAATTCTCTTATCCTCTAATAATGCTTCTCTGAATCCAAAGTCAACATTATCATTATCATGTTTTATGGTATTATTGATATTAGTGGCATTTGTTAATTGAAAGAATGGTACCTTTACTATTTATATTGAAGTAGTATTCTCTCTGTCTGGTGCAAATGTAGAGAATTGGATAAGATCAAGTGAATAAGTAATTGCTCTATTGTTGGAAAGATTCTTCAAAACCAAGACAATTCTATCAGAAATTTTCTTAATGAAATTCTATACCAACATGGAAGAGATCTCAAAGGCAATTAACAGGAGGGATATGTATGTATTAGTTGAAGTGACGGTGCCCTAGAAAGTTTTGAGGGTTAAGAAATCATAGGACCTGAACATAGTTCCCAGGAAATAAAAGGAATACAGGACAAGAGGATAGGAGTCCTCAAACTCATGATCCCAACATTCTGGGATATGCATTTAATATCTCTCTTTGCCATTGCACTGGAAGTTATTTTGGATCAGGGATCATGTCTTAATTCAGTGTATGTCCTCTGAGGTTTCTAGTACAGTATTTTACTCAAAACAGATGCTTAAAAAATTCTTTATGAATTAATACATATTCTGAAATGTTTAATTTTCTGTTACTTTAAGAATTTACCATGAACTTAGCAGCTCAAGACAAAAAAATTTATTTTTTTTATTTTAAAGAGAAGAAAAAGAAAAATCAAGAAGCAAACAAGCAAAAAGTAACAACAAAAGCAAGATGACCAAAAAAAATGGTGATATAGGATTTCAAAACAAGAATATGTGTATTTAACAATGGATGCTATAGTGCATGTTGTTATACTCAAATAGTTGCTCACGCTACCAGATATAGGCATGGAAGATTGATCACACAATATAATTTCCTTTTGAGCAGTTTCTTTCCCTTTTCTGTATCTTTTTAAACTTGAATCTTATTTACTCTTTCAGTTTCTTATACTAGGGAGACAATATAGTCTTTACACATGCAAGTGTGATTTATTTCACTTATGAGTATGGTTTCTAGTTACATCCATTTACTTATAAAAGCCTCAGTGTATAGTTTTTAATGACCAAGTAGTATTTCATTACACAAAAATATCACATCTTTTTTATCCATTCCTCAGTTGATGGGTATTTGGGTTGTTTCCAAGACCTGGCTATTAAAAATTGTGCTGTTATAAACATGGGTATACATGTATTGCTGTGCTATGCTGTTTTCAGTGCTTCTGGGAAAATGCCCAGATGCAGACTAGCTGGGTTCAATGAAACCTGTAACCCTAGGGTTTCTTTTTTTAGAAATCTCCATGCTGATTTCCACAGTGATTGTACCAGTCTACACTCCCACAAAAAATGGAGAAGTGTTCCTTTTGCCCCACAGCCCCTTGATATTGGTTGATTCTTGATGTTTTCCATTGTTTCTGGAATGAAATGATATATCAGTTTTGTTTTAATTTGCATTTCTCTAATGACCAGTGATTTTCTTCATATATTTATTTGTCATTTATATTTCTTCATCTGAGAATTGTGTATTCATCTCAGAAGCCCACTTTTGGATTGGGTCTTTATAATTGGAGGGGCCTGTTTATTTTTCAATTCTTTATACATCCTAGATACAAGTCCTTTGTCTGACACACAGATCACAAAAATCTTTTCTCAATTTGTGGGTCTTCTTATCACTCTGTTGGTGATTTCTTTCAATATTTTCAAAAACTTTTTAATAAGATGAGATCCAAGTCATTGATTCTTTGAAGTACTTCTGATGCATTGTGGTTTTTGTTCGTGAACTCTTTGCCTATCCCTATGTCCTTGAGATTTCTACCTACTTTATCTTCCAGTAGGTTTAGTGCTTCTGTCTTAAAATTTAGATCTTTGATCCATTTGGATTTTAGTTTAGTTCATGGCAGCAGGCACATATCTAGTTTAAGTCTTCAGCAAGTGGAAAGTCTGCTTTTCCAACATCACTTACTAAAGAGGCTATCTTTGTTTCAGTGAACATGTTTGGCCCCTTTGTTAAAGGTAAGATGACTGAGTGTATTTGTAGATGTGTCTCTATCTTCTGTTCTGTTCCATAGATCCTCAGATCCGTTTTATTTCAGTACGATGCTGATTTTATCACAGTACTTTTGTAGTATAATTTCAAGTCAGGGAACGTGATGCCTCTTGCCATGTTTTGTTACTTAAGATTGCCTTTGCTATTCTAGGTCTCTTATGGTTCTGTATGAATTTTAAGAGAGATTTCTCTATATCTGTGAGATATGCTAAAAGTATTTTGATTGGAATTACATTAAATCTGTGTAATAGTTTTGAGAGTACAGCCTTTTTCTCAATGTTGGTTCTTCTATCCATGAGAAAGGGATATCACTCCATTTTCTGAATTTATCTTCAGGATTTTCTTTAGGGTACTATAATTTTAAATGTATAAATATTTTAGTTCTTTTGTTATATTGATTCCTAAGTATTTCATTTTGTAGAATACAATTGTGAATCCATCAGGAACTGTCCTTTTTTTGGTTGATAAGTTTTCAATTATGTTTTTAATTTCATTAATTGATATCAGGTGATGCAGAAGTTGTATATGTTCTTTATACAGATTTGTTAATTCATATATTTGTAGGAATGTGTCTATGCCTTCTGTATTTTTGATCCTATGAAAATAAGGTTTTAAAAGTAGGTATTGATGATCGTCTGTATTTCCACAGAATCTGTAGTGACTCACCCTTTTCATTCCTTATTGCATGAATGTGAGTTTGGTCTTTCCTTGTTTTCATGAGGTTTACCAGGGTTAATCAATTTTATTTATTCTTTCAAAGAAACAACATTTTAATGTGTTAATCATTTGTATTATTTTTTTAGCCTCAATCACATTAACTTCTGTTATGGTCATTGTAATTTTCTCCCTTCTTTGAGCCTTGAGGTTCACTTGTTCTTCATTTTCTAGAAGTTTGATGTGCAGCATTAGGTTACTTGCTTATCCTGTTTCCTTGTGAATATTCACCACTATAATTTTTTCTCTGAGGACTGTTTCATTGTGTTCCCCAGGTTATTTAAAGTTGTTTTTGCATTTTCATTTGATTGTATATATTGTTTAATTTGTTCTTTAATTGTCTCTGCCACCCACTGGCTCCTCAGTACGATGCTATTAATTTCCATTTGTTTACAGACCATTTGCAATTTCTTTTCTCATTAGTTTCTAAATTCATTGCACTGTGGTCAGATAATATACATGAGGTAATTTCAATTCATTTGCACTTATGTAAGCATTCACTATGGGCTAGTACATGGTATATTTTTTTTTTTATTTGAAAGACAATAAAACAAAAGGGGGCAGTACAGAGCTGATCAGAACAGGACAACATAGGCAACACAGTACTTTACATTAAGTCAACTGGACATCAACAGTAGCTAACACCATATCTCTTGCTCTGCTATAGTTGAGCATAGTCTCAAATACAATAATATCAAACATAACACAATAGTATAAAGCCATGCATATAGTGAAAGAATTACAGGGCTTTCTGAACCGAATAACAGAAAATGTTCAATGGGTACTATAATATCTCATTTTTCATAAAAAAGAAAAAAAATTTGTTTGAGCTATCACACATATTCAAATTCCAATAAGACACAATGAGATAGAACCAATGGTAGTAGAACAAAAAAAGGCATGGTAGGACTTCTAAGAAGGATGATATTAAATCAGCAATAGCTGTCACAATGTTTTGTTTTCTTCAAAACAGCTATTCATATAATCAAGTATGATACAGTCAAACAAAACAGGATAAAACCATTCCAACTGATGATTGAAAACGTTGAAAGACTTCAAAGCTATGAGATGGGGCCTCATGCTTACCATAAAGTCTTATATACTCTTATCAAATCTCATATTAGGGAGATTATATGGTATTTACCCTTGTGAGTTTGGTTTATTTCACTTAAGAGAATGGTCTCAAGTCATGTCCATTTATTTATAAATACTTCAATGTGATCATTCTTTATAGCTGAGTAGTACTCCATTGTATAAAAATGCCACAACTTTTT